>SJYR01003824.1:45980-107659 GCA_006410655.1 Kobus ellipsiprymnus
TCATTATTTTTTTAGAAATTCTTTCATTTCAATTTGTATTTTCCCTTCACAAAAGTGTTTTTCATTTATCTGTTGGCCATTTGTATGTCTCCTTTGGAGAAATGTCTGTTCAGGCCTTTTATTTGTGGCTTTTGTTTTTGTACTTTGCTGTTGAATTGTAGGAGTTCTTTATGTATATATTTTGGATATTAACCTTTTATCAGATATATGGGTTATAAATGTTTTCTCCCATTCTCTGTGTTGTTTTTCATTATGTTGATTTTTTTTTCTATTCTGAAGCTTTTTACTTTCATGTAAAAAGCTTTTTACTTTTTTACTTTTCAGTTTTTGCTTTTGGTGTCATATCAAGAAATCATTGCTAAGGCCAATGTTAAGCTTCTTCTCTCTGTTTCTTCTAGGAGATTTACAAGTTAAGTTTTTATATCGTTAATCCATTTTGAGTCAATTATTGTGCAAGGTATAAGATTAAGATCCAATTGCATTCTTTTGCATGTGGGTACCTAGTTTTCCCAACACATTTATTGATCATCATCACTAATTGTTGTTGTTGTTCAGTCACTAAACCATGTCTGACTATTTGCGACCCTGTGGACAGCACATACCAGGCTCCTCTGTCCTCCACTATCTCCCGGAGTTTTCTCAAATTCATGTCCATTGAGTCAGTGATGCTATCCAACCATCTCTTCCTCTGCCATCCCCTTCTCCTTTGCCTTCAAGGTTTTCCAGCATCAGGGTCTCAGAACCACAATGAGATATCACCTCACAGCTGTTAGGAAGGCTATTAGCAAAAATACAAAGGAGAAGTGTTGGTGAAGATATGGAGGAAAGGGAACTTTTGTAGACTGTTGATAGGAATGTAAATAGTTACAGCCACTTGGAAAACAAAACATCCAGGCTTCTCAAAAAATTAAAAATAAAACTATCATCTAATCCAGCAAATCCCATAGGTGCTTGTTTTGAAGTTGCATTCGCACAAAGCACAATAAGATAGGATTTTTACTTGGACTGGGGGAGGGGAGAGGAAGCATCATAAACCTCTTTGAGACACCTGTTGGCTTCCCTACTGATTAAGACTTTAGTTATTCTTGCAACCTGTTTTTAGAATATTTTGGCATTCTTATTTTTTTTTTTTTACAGAATCGATATAAAGAATTGATGTAAAGAATCAAAACTTTAAAAAAGTAATATTTTAACTAGTTTGCATTCATGTACTTTTAAAATGGTCATTTTTGTTAGAGATAATGTTAGGCATATTTGTAAAGAACCCATGCTTCCCTGGTGGCTCAGCTGGTAAAGAACCCGCCTACCAATGCAGGAAACTCAAGAGACATGGGTTTGATCCCGGGGTTGGGAAGATCCCCTGTAGAAGGAAATGGCAACCCACTCTGGTGTTCTTGACTGGAAAATTCCACAGACAGAGGAGCCTGGCAGGCTACAGTCCATGGGGTTACAAAGAGTCAGACACAGCTGAGCGGGCATGCACAATAGGTATATTTACCTTAGTCTCTCCATGGCTGTATGTTTCCTAATGCATTTATTCTTTCCTAGTAATACAGAATGAAGCTGTGGCACTTAAGTAGGCAGTTTTGAGAAAGGAAAAAAAAAAGTCTAGATGATGCTCTTTTAGGGATGAACTAATCATCACACTAACGTATCAAAGAAACTAGAAAAAAAAAAAACCCTATGTTTACACCTGTTTTAAATCAATATCTTTCTCCAATCTGTGGATAGAAATTCAATGTGTGTCTTTGTGAGGCTCATAAAGAACAGCTCTCAATTTAAAGGGTCTAATGGCCTTGGAGCCCCTTGAGGAATCTAGATTAATGGAGGTTACTCAGAGAACTGCAGAACATAGGAAATCCAGCTAGTGGATGTGTAACACTTGGATCCAAAATGTTATCTCATGAGGCAAAAGCAAACAAAGAGAATATCCACAGATGTAATAAAATACTGATGACGTCGGTTTTTCCTGTTGTGTTTTTGGCTTCACAGATACAGTGTGGGTTTATATAGAAGTACATCAATTGTATGAGCTTAAAGGGTAGATTTTGGAGAAACTGATGTTAATTGTCACTGTTCAGTACTTTTCATATTCTCTCCTGATCCTACAACCAATAATTATTCAAAACACTAAACTGGCTTCCTCCCAGGAAAGCCATCCCTGAGAAAATAGCTATTTACCTTTTTAGCTTTTAAATTATATGTGTTGACCTAAAACTTAGAATTAAAATACTACTAAAACAGTTGCTGCAATTTTATAATATAAAGCTCAGCTCATATCCTATTAGGTGGGTTGGGATTATTCTTGTAGTTTCCATCTAAAGAAAGAGGAATCCAAGGTGTATGAAAGTAGTGGGGTGCCAATGTCACCCATAATAGTTGGAAGGACTGTGATGGCAACACTGATTCTCTGAGGAAACTGAGGTCTCTCTGCCTGAACCAAGTTTGTCCAGCTCCAGTGAACTCATTTCTTCTAACTCCACTGATAGATGTTGTTTGGGTGTACTGGAGATGAAATTTGTCTTTGCGATATTTGTTATTTATTATAAAAAATTTGATGAGCAAATTTATAGTTAACATAAGGTTTTGAAAACAAAACTAATGGGTGATTATTTTGAGCTACTTGACTAAGTGTTACGATAGGAAAACGAATTAGCATATAATATTGAACTGAGTGCTGTCAATTCAAACCATTCTTACCTAAAGACTAGTCGGAAGCCTTCGCTACTTGCGCATAGCAAACATCTGACTCCATTTCTTAGCTGTTACTTAACACTGCCATTTCAGAGAGTCAAGTGCCTGCTTGTCTTAGATGAGTTCAGATTTTAAAATTTCATATACCAGCAGAAGTTCACAGAAAATGGAAATTTATAGAGCATTTTTATTGTGTCAAGTAGGGCTTTAAAAACAGTTACCATTTGCAGTCACCTTCATTTCAAAAAAAAAGAATTTTAGCTATAAAGAAAAATTGCTCTCAGAATCAAAAGATGGCCACTCAAATGGAGTAAATTCAGCATGATAAAAACCTGTGTTTTCCCCCTTTGGTTTTTGTCTTTTCATTTTGCAAAAAAGGCAGTGTTAATATTGTCATGTGCTGGCATTGGCTTGAGAACCAGTGTCTGATGTCTGTCCCTGAGAATGATAAGCAATGTGACCAGGACATTCTCTCATAGTCTAAATGAAGAACAATGAAAATCGTGTATATCTGTCTTAAAGATAACCTAGAGGGAGCTGAAAGAGCCTCTTTAACTGGCCAACATCAGAATAGACAGAAAAATAAACCTATTTACGAGGAGAAACTGGCTGAGAAGTGAAATACCAGTGTTTTGTAAAAGCAGTGATCAAGGTGAGCAAATTTCAATCTTAAATGAGACATAAAGAGGATAGCAAATCAACTGAATTGTTTAATTAGAAACAACAGTTCTCAATGAGAAGCCAAGGGTTAACTTTTAAAAATAAATGGCTCAATTTATAAGTCCTAGAAGTGGTAGACTAAAAACAAATTATTATCCAAAAGGCATGTGCTTGGAAGGACCGTTTATCTTCATAGTCACCTCTGTGTGAGCTGTTGGGATCATGAGAGCTTGACTTTCTGCCTTGTTTTAGCTGCTCGACACAAGGTTTTGTTGTCAGTTGTGGGAACACTAATATAAAAAGCAGAATTTGTGTGTGTTGTTGGTACACATAGATCATAATTGAGGGCCATGAGAAATGTGCAGCTGTTCTTTCATTGCACCAGAAAGCAAATGTCTGTGTGCTTATACCTTCCTAACTTTCTCCTTTCAGAATAATTTCCCCAGAGTCAAATCCCAGCCAAGTGCAGCCTTTACATATCAAGGCAGGCAGAAATGCTAGCTTGAGGCTTTTTCTGAAGTTGTAAAAGGGTGACGGGTACTTTATTGGTTGGCTCAAGGATGAAATTATGGAGGTTTCCATATCAAAACAGCTGCACTTAAATTTTCCATCCCCAAACACCTCCCTGTTTGTTCAAAATCAGGGTATAACTGGAAAAGCAGTTTCATAAGTTTCTGGCTTTTTCAAAGAAAACAAAGTTGTTTCAAAACACGCAAATTAAATTGTTTATTGTTCACTTGTCTTTTTTTCGTAGTGGTAGTTGGGCATTCTCTCATGCCCTGCTTGATCGTCTTTTTAACTTTATTTCTGGCTGTGCTAGGTCTTTGTTGCTGCTTGGGCTTTGCTCTAGTTGCGGTGTGCGGGCTTCTTGTTGCGGTGGGCTCCTTTGTTGCAGAGCGCAGGCTCTAGGGCGTGGGAGCTTCAACAGTTGTAGCACGAGGGCTCCGTAGTTGCTACTCCTGGGCTCTAGAGCACAAGCTTAGTAGTTGCGGTACATGGGCTTAGTTGCTCTGGGGCACGTGGGACCTTCCAGGATCAGGGATGGAGCCTGTGTCTCCTGCACTGACAGGTGTATTCTTTACCGCTGAGCCACAGGGAAGCCCCTGCTTGGTTGTTTATGATTGGTATCGACATCTGTTTTGTTTCAGTGCTAACGNCGTGGGATCTTCCAGGATCAGGGATGGAGCCTGTGTCTCCTGCACTGACAGGTGTATTCTTTACCGCTGAGCCACAGGGAAGCCCCTGCTTGGTTGTTTATGATTGGTATCGACATCTGTTTTGTTTCAGTGCTAACGTGTCCTTTTATTCCAGTAAGAACATCATTCATTGTGCCAGAGATAACAGGGGGAACCCTCATTATCTATGCAATCGAATGAAAATGCAGCAAAACAAAATGGATTTTCATGGATAAAATCTACATAGTTGAGCACAGTACATTTTATCAGTAAGATAAATATTACCATCTTTTCCTGACTGTTGCTCTGCAATTCTTATGAAAAACAAAATCAATATAAAGAAAAAAAAATCAATTCTGTCTCTTTCCAAAATAGTGAATATATATGTCAGATTCCCTAAGAACTGTTAATGGCTTTTATTAGTAACTTTTTTTTTATCCCAGATGTAATTACATTAAGTAATTCAGTTTCCAGAGGAGTTTGAATAATTAAAAAGCACCTGCTGATTTTCTCCCAAAGAGTAAAAAAGTATTGTAATAATACACAAACAGCAGAAACTGGAGAAGAAAAGACTTAAGTAAAGGATCACTTTAACCAATTTGTTAATTTACAAATTTCAAGCTTATCATTGCATTTATACCAAGACATCAACCCATTAGAGAGATGATGTTAGTGAGAAATCAGCTATATTGTTGTTTGTGTGTGGGTATCTTAACGATGAATGTTTCCCTTCCTACTTTGATCTGGCTTGTTCAATTTCCATACAGAAGACAGGAACTCTGACTGACTCTCTGAATTACCTATGGAATTAGGGTGCAGGCTAACATGCTTAAATGATATCCACAGATAATCTTGGGACGTTTTAGCTTTCATCTCTCCAACCTCCTTATAGCTCCAAATTATTTCAAAATCACTCAGATGCAGGAAAATGTGCTGAGTGAGTTTTTTTTTTCTTTCCATCTCCTACTTTGGCTGATTACATAAGTCATGGAAAATGGAGTGGTCAGTGTGCAGGCATGAGGAAAGAGACATTGAGTTTAACTTCTCATCAGTAAGTAAACTTGTATGAATTTGCCATGTTCTTTTCCTAGCAAAGCATTTATTCAGCCTCAAGAAGTTCTAACCTACATACTGATGAGACTGGTCCTGAGCCTCTTCTATGCCTAAAAACTGCCCAGAACCCGACTGAGACAAACCCTGACCAGTGCAGAAGTTCTTCATATGAAGAGCATTCCATGTGGGGTTAGAGATGGCTGGCTGGCTAAGAAGATACTCTTTGCTAAAAAATTCCAGTGTATCTCCTGTCTTCTTTTTTAATGTTTAGACTATCCTGTAAGAAGGCATTATTTTTATTTATTTTGAAAAACAAGTGGCAGTTCCAAACCAAGAATCCTTCAATTCTTTTCTTTGTAACTAATGTATACATTTATTTATAGTCTCACTTTTCATCATTAGGAATCATTCTAATTTCTCTGGCTTGAGGGAAGAATAGAGACTGGCCATCTAAGATTTAAACCTTCCGTTATCTAAAACACCAGGAGGTGCTATAAGATAATGTTAAGGAACATGATTCCCCCACCTCCTAGAGTTACAGGTTTGAAATTCTAGTTACACAAAGTTTTAACAAAACTGTTTTCCCTGAGAAGGTCTTAAATGTCCAGATTCTAAGGTAATAGACCATTCCCTGGATCTAAAGGACTCTTTCAAGGGAGGATAGTAGCCTTGTCAAGACTCCAGGGACATTAATAAAGATTTGCAGAGATATTTTCTACATTCCTAATGCCAGGAACTATTTGTGGAAGGATAGTAATGAAAAACTATTGATACAGGTTTTGTGTGTGTAACAAAGTTTAAAATGCAATCAGAAAACCAAGTGAGACTACCAAATGAAATTCTAGAGCTGGTGTGTAACTCTTGCCTGGGCGGGTATTTACTCTTCCAGCCACATATCAGCTAAATCTATGAAGACAACCATTTCAGTTACATAGTTAAAGAGAAATTTATTTGTATTTTTCTAGTGAATCAATAGCATCATCTCTTTGGACAATTTCTAATAAGCAATTTTTAAGAATTATCAGCTTCAGTGAGACATAATGGACTTGAAACTAACCAATTAAAAATGTACAATTTGATGAATTTTGACAAATGTATACATGGTCATGTAATCACTGCCAAAATGATGATGTAGAACAGTTTTTCGCCTTTTTCTCTCACTTCTGCTTTTTAAAAGTTGAGGTATAGCTGATTTACAATCTTATATAAGTTTCAGGTGTACAACATAGTGATTCATAATCTTAAAGATTATACTCCATTTATGATTATTATAAAGTATTGGCCATATTCCCTGTAGAATATTTCTATCCACCACTCTCCCCCCACCCCAATTTCCTTCATGCTCCTTTTCAATTAATATTATCACACCACTACCTGGACCCTGGTAATCACTGATCTGTTTTCTGTGACTATACTTTCTCCTTTTCTAGAATTTTACATTAGCCTTTTGTGGCTAATATTTCTTGTGTCTCATAATTTTTTTTTAGATTTATCTTTGCTGTGTGTATTAGTAATTTATTCCTTTTTATTACAGAGTGGCATTTTATTACGTGGTTATATGTCAATGTGATTTATATTCACAATTTTATGGACGTTTGGGTTCTTTTCAGTTTTGGGAGGTTATGAATAAAGCTGTAGTAAAGATTCTTGTGCAAGTCTTTGTACAGACATATGCTTTTTCTTCTCTCTTGGGTAAATACTGGGAATGGAATGGCTAGTGTGTATGTGTGTATGCACACACACATATATAATCTAGCTTTTTAAAAAAATTATTTGTTTTTTAAGTTGAAGGATAATTGCTAAACTGATACTTAAAACATTGCAACAGTATTTTCCAAACTGGTTGTACCATCTTACATTACCACCAATAGTGTATGAAAGTTCCAAATCTTCCACTCTTCACCAGCACTTGGTATTGTTGGTCTTTTAAATTTTAGTTATTTTTAGTGGCTTTAATTTGCATTTCCTCAATGAGTAATGATACTGAGTAAATTCATGATTTTACTAGACATTCATGCATCTTCTTTTGAAAAGTTTTCATTTAAATGTTTAGTCAGTTTTTACTTGGATTGCGTTTTCTTATTGTTGAGTTTAGGGAGTCCTTTATATATAAAGATACAGATCCTTTATGAGATTTTTGCTTTGCAAATATCTTCTCCCAGTCTGTGGCTTATCATCTTGTTTACTTATTTTCTTTATGAGCAGAAGTTTTTAGTTTCGACAAAGTATTCTTTATCAACTTTTTTTCCTTTAGGAGTCCTACTTTCTCTGAACTAGGGAGTTTCCTCCCTTGTAGCAATCTGTACTTAAGGAGCATCTTTTCGGGCCTTCGGCATTTTCTTCTCCAGTACTCTTCTACAACTTGAGCCACTTTAATACTCCCAGATTCTCAGTTCCATCTCTACACAGGTTGTCCACCAGTCTCTGCTTGGGTTCCTCTGCTCTGTTCTATGACCTAGAAATTCCCTGCCCTCAAGGTAATATATCTGGGACAATCAAATGGATTACCTGATTTACTTTTTCTCTCTCTAAAATCACCGTCTTTTATTGGTTGATGTCCAGTATCTTGAAAACCATTGTTCTATATATTTTTGTCATTTGTTATTGTTATTTCAAGTCAGAGGTCGAAGGGTGAATTTGGCCCCCTCTTACTAGAAGTAGAAGCAGTTCCCTTACTCTTCTATTTTTGGATATTTTAAATCAAGATATAGTTGGCATGTAACATAGTTTCAAGTGTACAAGACAATGATTTGTTATTTGCATTTATTGCAATCTTTTAAATTTTTGGACATCACTTCTTGGTCTCTGGCTTTAGTTTGGATAGGTTTATTTTCTCTCTCACCAGAGGTCAGGTACTCTATTTAGTTCACTTTTGGTTAAACATGAGTGAATGAATGAATACATAAAGTTACGGTCTACAGGAGATGAATGCAATGAACATGGAAATCTTGAAGCTTCCTATAATCAACTCTCTAGTTGTCTTTGTTTATAATTTTTCTGTGTTCATTATCAGTAGATATTTTCTAAAGATCTGGAAGCTTTTTACTTATCATTGTTCACTGTTTCTACTGATATGGGAAGGGTTCTTTCTCCTCAGCAGAAGAGAAGGTAGAACATTTTAACCTTTTTTTTGGAGTGTCAAGGGAATTTTGTTTACACTGTAAAGTCAATGAAAATATTGAAGCTTTTCACTTCTGGAAAATATTAAATATGTAAAATTGAAAAATCTAAATTTATTCCTGGGTAGTTTGGTTTTTCTAGTAGTCATGTATGGATGTGAGAGTTGGACTATAAAGAAAGATGAGGCCTGAAGAATTAATGCTTTTGAACTATGGCACTGGAGAAGACTCTTGAGAGTCCGTTGGACTGCAAGGAGATCAAACCAGACAATCCTAAAGGAAATCAGTCCTGAATATTCATTGGAAGGACTGATGCTGAAGCTGAAAATCCAATACTTTGGCCACCTGATGTGAAGAACTGACTCATTTGAAAATACCCCGATGATGGGAAAGATCAAAGGTGGGAGGAGTAGGGGACAACAGAAGATGAGATGATTAGATGGCATCACTGAATATGGACATGAGTCTGAGTAAGCTTTGGGAGTTGTTGCTGGACAGGGAGGCCTGGCATGCTGCTGTCCATGGGTTTGCAAAGAGTCAGACCCGACTGAGCGACTGAACTGAACTGAGTTTGGTAACAAATATGAGAATTATATAATTTAAATCTAAACTCTTGGTATTTCTTTCTTTCTTTGGCAGTTCCAAAAGAGCTGTACCTTCTGTTAACTATACAAATCCTTTTTGAGAATTACTAAATCGATAATGTTCACAAGTTATCCAATTTCTCATTACTCTTAGTTGTCAGTATAAGAAATCCCATTTGATTTATCATGTTATAATATCTGCAACTCTAATAGTTCAGTTCTGACAAATTTTTATTTTATTCAAAAATATTGGCATAAAGTAAAATTTCAAATAATATACAATTCTCCCTTTCAGTTTATGTATCTGTCTGTGTCTAACTTTTGGAAATTTATAGATGTGTCTTATACTCACTGTTTGGAACTTTTTTCAATAGCAAAAAAGTATCTTTTTTGAAGATCTGTCTTTGTTAACTTTTACATGTTGAACTCTTTTAAATAGCACAAAATATTACTTTATTTGCATGTATTACAATTAATAGGACTTACCTGGTGGCTCAGATGGTAAAGAATCTGCCTGCAATGCAAGAGAGCAGGGTTCAATCTCTGGGTGGGGAAGATCCCCTGGAGAAGGAGATGGCAACCCACTCCAGTACTCTTGTGCGGAGAATCCCATGGACACAGAAGCCTGGAGGGCTACAGTCCATGGAGTTACAGAGTCTTATAACCAGTGGTCTGTCGAAATTTTAACTAGAATTTGTTGTCCAACTAAAAGTGTTAGTAAGAGCTATACTTATTTTATAGTTGATATTTAACATCTGTGAACTCTTTGGGGTTTGTGTTGTATTTACTGAATTTTTTGGGATTTTTGGACCATTTCAATTGGCACATTTAGATGAAAATTTTCGGCCAAGACAAAGTGCGGAGGTTTTAAAATGTCCACAAAAGCAGCCTCTACAGCAGCTTCTCTTGGCAGAGCACAGCCCAGACCCAGGCCAGCAGAGGCCAGGCGGTGTCAGCATCCTTTCCGTAGATGTTTCGGAGGAACGCTGCAACTCACATTTGGAATGTGCACTTCAGTAGACTGGCATAAATGCATACCACAAATAGTGATCATATATTACACACATTTTTGGATTCATATTCGCCCACGTTTGTGAATTTCAGGTTTTTTGAAAATTGGTATCTAGCCTGTGAAATGAGGCATAATGTTTTCAAAGCAGGGTTTAGGATTACTAAGAAATTTATGATACTGTTTTGCAATGAGCTTGATCAAAGAAACTTTTTGAAAAAAAAAATAGGAAAGGAAGAAAGAGAGAGGAAAGGGAAAAAATAGAGATGAAAGGAAAAATAATACAAATGTGCCACACATTTAAAACTTTTTCTCCTAAGAGCTAAAGGTGCTTCCTTAGATATTATCAGGTTACGTGTCATTACAACCATGGAAGAAAGATTAAGGAAGGAATCACAGGCATCTTTGGGCTCCCCATTCTACTCCAGGAGGAAAGAAGGGGTGACTAATATTTGCTGCTCAAATTTCATAGGAAAGTCACTTATTATCCACTGTTTCCATTAATCTTCAGAACAACAGTGTGAAGGAGGTATGAATTGGACCTGAGAGTCAGTGATGCTGAAGTTTGAACAAGGCTAAATAAACCATTAATAAAGTCATGGTTTGAACCTAAATCTAGCTTGTGCCAAATCCTGTGCTTATTTCTACAGAAGGAAAGCTTTTCCCGCATAGGATACTGTGTGTGTGTGTGTGTGTGTGTGTGTGTGTGTGTGTGTGTGTATCTGTCATTTCATTGCTTCCATGTAATCTTTGTTTTTCTGTTGAGGTTATTGATGGAAATGAGGGGAACATAACAAGTTTAAGAAAGTTTTTATTTTACTCTTAAATTCAAATAATAAAATCCCATTTAAGAAATGTAATTTAAAATGTCCAGTTTTTAAATGTAAATTTCCAGTTGTCTGTTTCTTTGAACCTCCTTAAAATTAAGTCTTGGCATTAAAAATTCTTAAAACTAGACAATTACCTTTTCTTATTATGTGGAAGGATTCTCTCCTCTTCCCAAAAGCAAACACATCATAGCCATTATTTTTCCTTAATAAAGTCTCCTCCAGGACAGCCACTTATAAGTCTCACTTGAAACAACCTTTCTCAATGCCTGCAACATAAATGCATAATACTTATATTGTTTTTCTGGCTTATTTAAGTAAACAACAGCAGTTGTTCCCTGGTCCACTCATTCATTAAAAATTGACTTGTCAATAGAAAACTCTGACTATTTAGAGCACTTTTCATCTTCTTAATGTAAGTCAAATATTAATATGTCCTCATTGTTGCTGTTTAGTCATTAAGTTGTGTCTGACTCTTTGAGACCGCATGGACTGTAGCCCACCAGGTTCCTCTGTCCATGGGATTTCCCAGGCAAGAATACCGGAGTGGGTTGTCATTTCTTTCTCCAGGGAATCTTCCTACCCAGGGATTGAACCTATATCTCTTACGTTTCCTGTGTTGGCAGGCAGATTCTTTACAACTGAGCTACCTGGGAAGCCCAATATGTCCTTGCAAAGCTCCATTAAGAGACAGCTGTGTCATGGACAAGAGCATGGACTTTGGAATGAATGCCGGGGTTGGAATCCAAGCTCTGCCCCTTCCCAGTGGTGTGAAACTGAGCAGGTTCCTCAACCTCTCGGTAAGTGGTAACGTCGTCTGGAAAATAGCAATTAACTAGCCTGTCCCCTTTCTGGTTTTTGTGAGGATTAAATGAGCTGATACAAGTAGAGCAATTAGAATGCTGCATGGGACACCCTTATTATTTAAGGTTGGCAATAAGCTTTAAAACCAAACTCCAGCAAAATTTATCCCATGGTATTTAATAGTTTTACCACTAGAAAGGACACTAAGAAGCAATTTAGTTTAATAGTTAACAGAAAAAAAATCATGCTAAAGTCATCTCTGTTTAATGCTGTAGTATGTAGATTTAAATCATACTTGATGTTGTGGCATCGTCCCAATTGTGGTAGGAAATTGTTTAATTAAAACATTTTTCCTTAGGCAGTATAAAAAGACATGAATAATAAAATACTGAAAGTATAAGTATATAGGTATCATTACCATAGCATCTATTTTATTATTTATAATTTTACTAATACTAAGCATTTTTTAAAAAACCAAATTTCTAAGATAATTATATATAATACATTTATCTTCATTGCCAATTTCTGTCTCATAGATTTCCCCTTTCTGTGCATTTCTTGTAGATGGAAACATGCACTATATGGTCTTTTCCACATGGCTTTTTGGACTTAGCATGATATTTTTGAGGCTCATCCATGTTGTAGCAATAACAGCACTTCATCCCTCTTTATAGCTGAATAACATGCTCTCTTGTATGAATATATTCCAATTTGTTTGGCCATTCACTAGTTGATGGACATTGGGTTGTTTCTACTTTTTATTTAATAAAAATAATGCTGCCATGAGTATTCATTTGCAAGTCTTTGTGGGAACATATATTTTCAATTCTCTTGGGTAAATTCCTAGGGGTACAGTTGCAGGGCCATAACTTTTGTCACATGATCTACAGAACAAGATTTTGGGAAAAAACTAATTAGGGCCTCGTAATGCTCTTCATGGGCTTGGGACAATAAAGGACAGAAATGGTATGGACTTAAAAGAAGCAGAGATATTAAGAAGAGGTGGCAAGAATATATAGAAGAACTGTACAAAAAAAAATCTTCATGACCCAGATAATCACAATGGTGTGATCACTCACCTAGAGCCAGACATCCTGGAATGTGAAGTCAAGTGGGCCTTAGGAAGCATCACTACCGAAAGCTAGTGGAGGTGATGGAATTCCAGTTGAGCTATTTCAAATCCTGAAAGATGATGCTGTGAAGTGCTGCACTCAATATGCCAGCAAATTTGGAAAACTCAGCAGTGGCCATAGGACTGGAAAAGGTCAGTTTTCATTCCAATCCCAAAGAAAGGCAATGCCAAAGAATGCTCAAACTACCACACAATTGCACTCATCTCACATGCTAGTAAAGTGATGCTTAAAATCCTCCACACTAGGTGTCAGAAATACATGAACCGTGAACTTCCAGATGTTCAAGCTGGATTTAGAAAAGGCAAAGGAACCAGAGATCAAATTGCCAACATCCACTGGATCATCGAAAAAGCAAGAGAGTTTCAGGAAAGCATCTATTTCTGCTTTATTGACTATGCCAAAGCCTTTGACTGTGTGGATCACAATAAACTGTGGAAAATTCTGAAAGAGATGGGAATACCAGACCACCTGACCTGCCTCTTGAAAAACCTGTATGCAGGTCAGGAAGCAACAGTTAGAACTGGACATGGAACAGACTGGTTCCAAATAGGAAAAGGAGTACATCGAGGCTGTATATTGTCACCCTGCTTATTTAACTTATATGCAGAGTACATCACGAGAAATGCTGGGTTGGAAGAATCACAAGCTGGAATCAAGATTGCCAGGAGAAATATCAATAACCTTAGAAATGCAGATGACACTACCCTTATGCCAGACAATGAAGAAGAACTAAAGAGCCGCTTGATGAAAGTGAAAGAAGACAGTGAAAAATTTGGCTTAAAACTCAACATTCAGAAAACTAAGATCATGGCATCTGGTCTCATCACTTCATGGCAAATAGATGGGGAAACAGTGGAAACAGTGGCTGACTTTATTTTTGGGGGCTCCAAAATCACTGCAGATGGTGACTGCAGCCATGAAATTAAAAGACACTTACTCGTTGGAAGGAGAGTTATGACCAACCTAGACAGCATATTAAAAAGCAGAGACATGACTTTGTTAACAAAGGTCCATCTAGTCAGGCTATGGTTTTTCCAGTAGTCATGCAAGGGTGTGAGAATTGGACTATAAAGATAGCTGAGCACAGAAGAATTGATGCTTTTGAACTGTGGTGTTGGAGAAGACTCTTGAGAGTCCCTTGGACTGCAAGGAGATCCAACCAGTCCATTCTAAAGGAGATCAGTCCTGGGTGTTTCATTGGAAGGACCGATGTTGAAGTTGAAGCTCCAATACTTTGGCCACCTGATGGGAAGAGATGACTCATTTGAAAAGACCCTGATGCTGGGAAAGATTGAGGGCAGGAGGAGAAGGGGACGACAGAGGATGAGATGGTTGGATGGTATAACCGACTCAATGGACATGAGTTTTGGGTAAAGCCTGGGAGTTGGTGATGGACAAGGAGGCCTGGCGTGCTGTGGTTCATGGGGTTGGAAAGAATCGGACACGACTGAGCAAGTGAACTGACTGACTGACTAATGCTCCTCATGAATAATATTTATTAAAGCTCTATGTATTCAATTTGTGCATTTAAACAAAAACAGCGATGATGGATGGCTTATTTTATTTTATATAAAAAGGAATATTGCAAATATAAAAGAAAAGCATACCTTGAAATTTAGGGGACATGCGTGCATGTGTGTTAAGTCACTTCAGTCATGCCATATTCTGCGACCCTATGAACTGCAGCCCACCAGGCTCCTGTGTCCATGGAATTTTCCAGGCAAGAATACTAGAGTTGGTTGCCATGCCCTCCTCCAGGATCTCTCCTACCCAGGTACTGATCCTAGGCCTCTTTTGTCTCCTGCATTAACAGGTCAGTTCTTTACTAGTAGTGCCACCTGGGGAGCCCCAAATTTAAGGGACATATATCATCAACTCTCCTCCATTGCTGCATATAGTACAGCTCTAGGTATTGAACACTTCAATATCTCCCAACATTGTTTATGTACAAGAATACTTGAACCCCTGTTAAAGGAAACTAAGTCTTTAAAATTCAAATTTATGCATATAATTATCATACACCTTAAGGAAGTAAGAATTAGAAGTCATTTTATACACTTAATTATAAAACATTTCTCAAGGGCAGAAACATAAAACTAATCAGTGTATATTGACGTACAAATAGACAATTTGTAGCAAATAAAGTAAGAAACGATGCTCAGGAAACATCCATTGCTTCTATTATAATGAACTGCAAGAATTTTAGCATTTTCATTGGCCAGGTGAAGAGTTCATTTATCTGAATAAGGAGAATCAGGATCCTAATTGAGTTTTCAGAAAAAGAACACTACCATTCCAGGCTTTATCACATTACTAAAGTTCTCTAGGAATTAAGTTCAAAATGTCCAGAATGGTTTTCAGCCCATATACTATATATATGAATTTTCTTATCACTTTAACATTTATTTCCTTATTTGTGGAATTCTAGGACAAAATCTTCTAGTGAAGATTAGAAGTCCAATCTTCAGAATAAATATATAAAAAAGGTAGACCTGTATTTCTCTTGCCAGCCTCCTAGATGGAAATTGATTAATAATGATACATGAAGGATTGGCAAAAATTAATGAATCATAGATGCCTCATGGGTCCCAGGGAAGTTATTCAAGGTTGTTGGTGTACATTCCTGAATGCTTTAGTTTGGTTTTATGGAGGGCAGCCATATTATCCCTGGGCCCTACTTCTAGATACCATTATCAAACAGAGTATGACGAGGAGCTGAAGCTGGGGGTACAACTCAGTGTGGTGTTTCTTATGTTCTAAACTTCAGGTACGAAAGGCTGGGCTATTCACAGACCAAATGTAAGTAGGTCACAATTCTTTATAATAGGAAGCTTTTTAACAAACCTCTCTCTCTCTCTTTTTTTTTTGATGTTCACATGTTACATATACATTTTTCAGTGGTAGGAAGCTTTAAAAACATTACACGTACGCATGATGAATTACGTGAATATCTAAACTAGGACACAAAATTGGGAGAATTTATAAGTTAACTTCTACATGGGAAAACTAACCAGCAAAACTGGGTAGCTACTGCTTTTTGTGTAATTACCATATGCTAAGCACTGTTCTAATTGCTTTATAATTAACACATTTAACCTTCATAACTTTATGCATGCTAAGTCGCTGCAGTCGTGTCCGACTCTTCGCGACCCCGTGGACTGCAGCCTACCAGGCTCCTCTGTCCATGGGATTTTCCAGGCAAGAGTACTGGAGTGGGTTGCCATTGCCTTCTCCTATAACTTGATGAAGTAGGTATAATTATGATCATCTAATTTATTAGGTGAGGAAACTGAGCCACAGAAAGTTAGGTTATTGGCTTATTTACCTAATGGCAACATCACACAGATAGGAAGTGATGAAGTCAAGCTTTGATCTAAGGTACTCTGGCTCCTGAGCCCAAGTTCAGAACCAAACATCCCATATCATCCTCTGTAGTAGTTATGGAGGGAATTCTCTGGCAGTCCAGTGATTAACAATCTGTGTATCCACTGCACGAGGATGGGTTCAATCCCTGGTCACAGAACTAAGATTCCACAAGCTGTGCTGTGCAGTCCCTCTCACAAAATAGAAAAATATTACACAGACACATATTCATATTAAGTAAGATATACCCAGCTGATGGTTGCCTTGTTTTTTAAACTATGTACTGCAATAAAATCTTTAAGATTTGTTCATTTTTACTGATAATTTATAATCATTTGAAAAAAAAGTAATGAAATTTAATACTGTCAATAACTATTTCAAGAAGAAACTATTTTGTAATTCTTCTGAAAACAGAAATCATGCTTCTGTATAAAATATCCTTTTAATCAAAAATGTTTTCTATGGTCATGATGACTATTCTTACTTTCAGTCTTTGTGTCTCAGTGACTGTTGTTGGTGAATGTGCCTGGTTGAGAGTCAAGGAAAGTTTTGAGATGCTCTCCCTCTTAAGAGTCCACACGGCATTTGAACAAGCCTATCTCATCAATGCCAAGACTGAATCACCTAATCATTCATAAGATGTAAAGTATAGTCCGAGCTTCCCTGGTGGCTCGGGCAGTATAGAATCTGCCAGCAGTGCAGGAGACTGGGGTTTGATCCCTGGGCGGGGAAGATTCCCTGGAGAAGAGAATGGCTCTTCACTCTGGTATTCTTTTCTGGAGAATTCCAGAGACAGAGGAGCCTGATGGGCTATGATATAGGCAGGGAAATATCTTAGTATATTTTGACAGTTGGTCTTTTCAAACCTTGTTTTAAATTAAATATTTTGATATTGATGTTAAGGTATTTTAATGCCAACATTTATTTTGATAGAAGCAGCATTGAATGAATGAAAAAGCATACATATCTGAGAGACATATAACCAAGATGAAGTGGAAGACTCACAGTTGACACCATGGATATTCAGAACTGTGTCTTAGCTAGATGGAAGGTATAGCACTTTGGAGGGAATTATGTAGCAAACTTTGCTTTAATATGTCCAAGGTAATTCACAAGATTGCTGGGGGAAAATTTATAAATTATTTCAATAAACAAATTATTTTTGAACACACTTTTCAAACCTTGTTTTAAATTAAATATTTTGATATTGATGTTAAGGTATTTTAATGCCAACATTTATTTTGATAGAAGCAGCATTGAATGAATGAAAAATCATACATATCTGAGAGACATATAACCAAGATGAAGTGGAAGACTCACAGTTGACACCATGGATATTCAGAACTGTGTCTTAGCTAGATGGAAGGTATAGCACTTTGGAGGGAATTATGTAGCAAACTTTGCTTTAATATGTCCAAGGTAATTCACAAGATTGCTGGGGGAAAATTTATAAATTATTTCAATAAACAAATTATTTTTGAACACTCTCAAGCTGGAGAAAAAAAGCAACTGTTTACCTGCAAATAATTGATATGCTAATTTTGGATAATTCTTCTCTAGGCATTAAACCAAATCTCCTATGCACCACTATTATGGTAGTTCTTTGATTAGTTTGAATTGTCTCAGTCACTTGCAACTTTTTCAAAGATTATATTTCTCTGAAAATATCTCATAATTTAACATTTCCACTCTTTCTGGCTATTCTTTCCTTGGTTACTCCAAGGAGTTACTTCTCTCATTAACCTATATTAACACTTTAAAGGGTGCATATTTTCTATTCCTATCTGTAATTCTGTGAAAATAAAGCAGTTGTTTAATGGTTAGTAATATGAGTGCAAAAGTATTAATATATCCCCACTGAAATATTAACATAATTTAATGTACATTCAATGAAATTAAAGTAGCCAATAAGGAATAGGATTCTTACTTACATTTTGAACTGATGGTTACAAAGGGCTTTGTTACATGTTTTGTAAACACAAACTCCACAATGATTTAAACGGTTTTAATATCCTGTAGACAATATAAGCTACTCAATTTTAAGTTTTTATTCTTAAAATCCTACTTTTTTGGTTCAGTTCAGTTCAGTCGCTCAGTCGTGTCCGACTCTTTGCGACCCCATGAACTGCAGCACACCAGGCCTCCCTACCCATCACCAACTCCTGGAGTCCACCCAAGGTGAAAAATAAGAACTGAATATTTGTGTCCACTCCTAAATTCCTATTTTGAAGCCCTAATACCAGTGTAATGATATTTGGAGATGGATCCTTTAGACAGTATTGGGTTGGCCAAAAAGTTTGTATGGGTTTTTCCATGTTATAGGAAAATCTGAACAAACTCTGGCCAAACCAATAATTATGTCATGAGGGTAAAGCCCTCATGGTGGGATTAACACTTTTTTAGAAGAGACATCAATGAGTTTGTTTTTTATATTTTTTTTCTCTCTTTCTCCATCATGTAAGGGTCCAAGGAGAAAATGGATGTCTGCAAACCAGGAAGAAGGCTCTCCCTAGAACTCAGCCATACTGGCACCCTGATCTTTGACTTCTGGCCTCCAGAACTGTAAGCAATACGTTTCTGCTTAAGTCACCCAGTTTGTAGTATTTGTTGTAGCAGCCTGAGCAGACCAAGATAATCCGTAAAGAAGGAAATATAATAATCTAATTTGTCCTGAATTCTATATAACATTAGCTATTGACCTATATTAACATGTAGTGAAGATATATAAGCAGAATGTACAATGCACAGGATATGCTTATACCAAGGAAAATAGGTAATAATGTTTATCTTAAATTACATGGATGGGCTTTCCTGGTGGCTCAGACAGTAAAGGATCCACCTACAAGGCAGGAGTCCCAGGTTCAGTCCCTGGGTTGGGAAGATCCCCTGGAGAAGGGAATGGATACCCCTTCTAGTATTCTTGCCTGTGGAAGCCCATGGAAGGGGAAAATGGTGGGATACAGTCCATGAGATGGGAAGAGTCGGACACGACTAAGCAACTGACATTTAAATTACACAGATGTATTTAGACTCTTTTGGTTTTATAATTTGGCCTGTTTTGTTACCACACCTGTGAACTTGTATAGTTCAAGTTTTACAGCATGTAAATATGGACAACTGCTAATGGGATAGAGCTGAAATTGTGAGACATACTCAATTATGGTAAAAGAATAAACATCACAAGTAATATTTTGGCTTTCTTTAAATTTTAGTGGTATTAGATGCCATGTAAGCTAAGATGTACAAGAGAGAGAGGATGGGTTATAAAGTAAATCTTAGGTTTTTCTCATCATTTCTTAGAAATCAAAATCAATTTAAGACATCAGTTTTCAATAGTATTCTCATGTATAAGTAGAATACAGTGATATGTAATATCTGGTGCAATAAAGATCCATGACTTCTAGCCTCCTGAGACATCTATCTTCATGAAAGAGATGAAGAACATCAGCTCATGAGTTATGTAACCTTGAGACAATTTCCCATTTCTACTTACAAGTATGAATAAATGTCATAATACAGATCAACTATCATTTGTTATATACAAATATGTGGTTCTTTTTTGGACATTTTTCTGGATCTAAATAACTACAGGTGACATTTCTGAAAAATGAAGTGTCCTGAATTCAGTAGAGAAAGTAGAAGAGTCTACATCTCCATTAACTCCTGAGAAGTTTCATCATTTGAGTTTTCTCCAGACAGCCTTATGATCTTTATTTTCCCTGAACTCACATGGACTGTGACAGTAAATTTAGCAATTAATTGTGCATGGAGTTAATATGTAATCCATGTATGTTTCAGGACACATGTGGAGCTAAACAGGGGGATAATGTTGTTCTGGTTCCCTGGGAAACATACTTGGAAATGATGAGATTTACATGAAGGAAATTTATTTGGGAATGCTTTGGGGAAGAGTGGAAGTAAGGACAGGAGAAAAAGGCAAAGGGAGAACTTGAACATCAATGCAGAGGCAGCTAGTCGTTCAGAGAAGGGCCGAAGTTGGGGAAGCAGCCCTCTGCCTGTGGGAGCTTTCTACAGTGTTCAGGGAGCCAGCCACCAGCAGTCAGTGCTTCTGACAACTGATGAGACCAGAGCCTTGGTCCTGAATCAGGCTACCTGGGAGCTACACTCCAGCATTCACTGCAGGAAGCAACAGAATGCGTAGATGGGTGGCATAGCCTTGAAAATTAGCTGGGCTGGTTTGAAACAGGTTTCTTCCACACTAGACACCAGATATGTCACCTTGAGCAAACTACTTAACTTCTCTGCTCCTACTCACTGGGGATAAGAACTCTGCAGGCATCTCATGGGGTTAGTGTGGAAATGGACGGATGAGTTAATACATGTAAAGCATACAATTCCTGGAATATTGTGAGCCGTTTGCAATTGTCAGCTATTATTATGAGACGTTGCTATAAAACAATGAAACTATTTTTAAAACTAACTTACCCATATGAATATTTGTTCCTGTATAGGTCAGAGGGGGCTATTAATAAATAAACTCCAACATCTCTAGTTGCTTAAAATAACAAGGATTTATTTCTTGGCCACGCTACATCATAGGTTGGCTCTAGGACCCAAGCTGACAGAGGAGCCACTAGCTGGATCATTGCCAGTGTGGCAGAAAAAAAGATAGTATTTTAAATGCTGACTCTTAAAACTTCCACGTGGAAGTGATCCATGTCTATTCCACTCATATTTCACTGGTAGAAATTAAACATGTGAGTACACATAACTCTAAGAGGTGGGAAGGGAGGTATAACCCCACCTTTGTCTGGAAGGAAAACCTGAATGACTTCATAATAGCACTAATGACTATCAACAGTTTAATTTTTAAAATTACATGGCACTAGATACACTTATTAATGATAGACAACTTTTCTTGAACACTTACTGTGTGCCAGATACTATGATAAACAGCAATACTATGAAATAGACTCCTATTAATAGACCGGTATTATACACTAAAAAAGTACTGAGACTTTTTTAGTGTCAGCTCTAAAAACTTAGAGAAACCCAATAAACAGCATGAATCTAGTTGGTGGCTAATATGAACTCAAACTCAGTTCTGTCTGACTGCAAAGCCCACGTTCGTAACTAACACTCTATGTCCTCATAAGAACTACGGCGACACCAGTATAGCTCACAATATCTTCAAAACACATGCTCTATTTTTGTTTTTAAAGGAATTGCTGTTAGAAGCTATTATTTAGAGGGTCTTAACTCCCAAAGTGTATGAAGTCTCAAATACTGTGGGAGATTTTTGCATGCTCCTGTGATGGTATTCCCTGTTGGCTCAGCTGGTAAAGAATCTGCCTGCAATGTGGGAGACCTGGGTTTGACCCCTGGATTGAGAAGATCCCCTGGAGAAGGCAAAGGCTACCCACTCCCATATTCTGGCCAGCAGAATTCCATGGACTGTATAGTCCATGGTGTCGCAAAGAATCAGACACAACTGAGCCACTTTCACTTTCATGATGGTATTGAATGGGTAAACAAATAAGTCAAGTGGCCCTCTTCCTTTGGTTAACTTGATCAGTATGATGGGGACTCCGCCTTCTTTCCCACAAGATGTGCAAGGGTCATCTTCCTTCCAGACCTGGAGATCATGCACATAACTTCTGTTCACATTCCACTGACCAGAAACTCATCACAGGCTGCTCCTGATTATAAGGAAGGCTGGGGAGGGGAGTCATCCATGTGCTGAGTGAGTCTTGCTCAGGATATGTTGACTATGCTTTATATTTTCACGGGATTGAAGAGACTTAGTGTTAATCACTCAGTCATGTCCAACTCTTAGAGACCCTATGGACTGTAGCCTACCAGGCTCCTTTGTCCATGGGATTCTCCAAATAAGATTACTGGAGTAGGTAGCCATTCCCTTCTCCAGGGGATCTTCCTGACCCAGGGATCAAACCTGGGTCTGCTGCATTGCCGGCATATTCTTTACTGTCTGAGCCAGCAGGGATGAGACTTAAAATGGAACAAATATAGTAGAGGTTAGTAGGGCATGATCTCAAATCTGCCCCCTTGGTTGGTTTGCATTCCTCCCTTTTCAGTCCTCTGAGCAGTGTCTTATTTGGATTTATACCACTCTTTAACATTTAGTGTCTTGTGTTTAACATGCATTATAGTTTGCCTTTGTGCTAATAGCAAGGTTATAGTTGGCCTTCTTTATCTCTCCTTTAATTGCTGTGTGAGATGGTGTAATCTATTTATAGTACTGATGCAGGATGATACAGAGGACATTCTGGTAATAAACGTACACAAGGCAGCAGTGGGACCAGGAGGAGGGCTTTATATGCCATGGGGCCAGCTATGTGGGCTGCAGGGGCCCAGCACACCACCAGACAGCTCTGGTCTGGAAGCAGGGCAGGATATTCAGTCTGATTCTCTAGGGCAAGGGTCTGCAACCTCCAGGATCTAATGCCTGATGATCTGAGTTGGAGCTGATGTAATAATAACAGAAATAAAGTGTACAACAAATGTAACGTGCTTGAATCATCCTGAAACCATCCCCACCGCCACCCCCACTGCTTGTCCGTGGAAAAGTTGTCTTCTACAAAATGGGTCTCTGGTACCAGAAAGGCTGGGGATCACTGCTCTAGATGGTCCCTTAAAAACTATGATAAGAATTTTTAAGGGTTCCGTAGGGCAAGTAATATGGGAATAAATTGTAGTGGAAGACAATTTTGAAAGTTGTTGCAATGCACTGTGAGATTTAGCCCTTACACTGACCAGAAACTCATCACAGGCTGCTCCTGATTATAAGGAAGGCTGGGGAGGGGAGTCATCCATGTGCTGAGTGAGTCTTGCTCAGGATATGTTGACTATGCTTTATATTTTCACGGGATTGAAGAGACTTAGTGTTAATCACTCAGTCATGTCCAACTCTTAGAGACCCTATGGACTGTAGCCTACCAGGCTCCTTTGTCCATGGGATTCTCCAAATAAGATTACTGGAGTAGGTAGCCATTCCCTTCTCCAGGGGATCTTCCTGACCCAGGGATCAAACCTGGGTCTGCTGCATTGCCGGCATATTCTTTACTGTCTGAGCCAGCAGGGATGAGACTTAAAATGGAACAAATATAGTAGAGGTTAGTAGGGCATGATCTCAAATCTGCCCCCTTGGTTGGTTTGCATTCCTCCCTTTTCAGTCCTCTGAGCAGTGTCTTATTTGGATTTATACCACTCTTTAACATTTAGTGTCCTGTGTTTAACATGCATTATAGTTTGCCTTTGTGCTAATAGCAAGGTTATAGTTGGCCTTCTTTATCTCTCCTTTAATTGCTGTGTGAGATGGTGTAACTATTTATAGTACTAATGCAGGATGATACAGAGGACATTCTGGTAATAAACGTACACAAGGCAGCAGTGGGACCAGGAGGACGGCTTTATATGCCATGGGGCCAGCTCTGTGGGCTGCAGGGGCCCAGCACACCACCAGACAGCTCTGGTCTGGAAGCAGGGCAGCATATTCAGTCTGATTCTCTAGGGCAAGGGTCTGTAACCTCCAGGATCTAATGCCTGATGATCTGAGATGGAGCTGATGTAATAATAACAGAAATAAAGTGTACAACAAATGTAACGTGCTTGAATCATCCTGAAACCATCCCCACCACCACCCCCACTGCTTGTCCGTGGAAAAGTTGTCTTCTACAAAATGGGTCCCTGGTACCAGAAAGGCTGGGGATCACTGCTCTAGATGGTCCCTTAAAAACTATGATAAGAATTTTTAAGGGTTCCATAGGGCAAGTAATATGGGAATAAATTGTAGTGGAAGACAATTTTGAAAGTTGTTGCAATGCACTGTGAGATTTAGCCCTTGCTAACTTTTAGGAGCTTTCCCCTTTAGTCAGGGCAGGTGTTATTGTATTGTCCACTCCCATGATCAATCATAAAGTGGCTTAAGATTGGATTCTGTATTATCCCATGATTCTAGGATAAGCATCATTACTGGGGATATAAGGGGTCCAGTAATGCATACCACTTTAACATCGTTAAAATGCTTTCATGGGTATAATTTTATTTTGATGCTGCCCACTAGGGAGGGTGAGGGTCTATGTTTCTCACATTCAACTTTGCATATCTAGCCCAGTCCAGGGTTTGTATGTTTTTTCCATGGAACATGTATTGACAGCAGCTCTAAAAGTTTAACAAGGCAGGTATCTGCATCACTCTTTGTAGAAGAAAAAAATGGGCTCAGCGAGATTATATGACTTCCCTTAGGTCACATAGCTGGTAATAACACACTGAATTTTGAAGCAAGTTCTTCTGATTTATGATTGTTATTCTTTCCACCCATCTATGCTGCTTATCACATTAACAAAAAATATACTCAGGAGTAGCAAACATTCATTCCTTGAGGATAAATTCCAGTTGGAAATAGTCAAAAGTAGTCTAGTATTAAATGTTGTAAAGGGTTGGTGGCCAACTTAAACAATGTTATTTTGGATTTAAAAAAAATGAGGTATATTTGTAAACTGACACCTTTTTTGAGACTCATAAACTGGCACATAATACACATCTCTTAAATATTTGTTAGTTTTCAGAAAAATGCAAAAGTATTTAAAAACTCACATCTTGACGACGAAGCCATGAAACTTTTACCTATAGTAAGATCAGAACCAGATCCCAGGAAATTGAAAACAGAAACTAACTCAGAGTAAAAAGTGCAGAGTTCAAACAATGGCTGTTTTTAAAATCTGAACTTTTGTTTTCAGTGATTTTTAATAAAATCGAGTATGTATCACTCAGCTTGTGATTTGGCCTTAGAGAGGGGTTATTTATAAAGGTGGTGAGAGAATGGGCCGTGACTCCTGTCTACTATGTGTTAGGTGATATACTTCATTTAATCCCCAAATCAGTCTATGAAACAAATATTTCCCTTTTAAAGAAGAGGGAGAGGCTGATGGTTTTCAGGTACTGATCAAACATCACACAGCCAGTAGGAGGCAGAGCTAGAATTCCAATGCGAATCCATTTCAGAGTTAAGGTCTTTCCTTCAAACAAAGCTGTTTCTTTTCCAAAGGTAAAAGAGGGTGGAGATATACTGGATGGAATGATGGTCCCCACATAATGGAACCTGTGAACGTGACCTTATTTAGAAAACAACGATCTTTGCAGATGTAATTAAGAATTTCAAGATGAGATCACCCTAGATTATCTGGAGGGTCTTAGATCTGACGACAAGTGTCTTTATAAGAGATATATAAGGGGGACTTTCCTGGCGGTGCAGGGGTTAATACTCCATGCTTCCACTGCAGGAGGCGTGGGTTCGATCCCTGGTCAGGGAACTAAGATTCCACATGTCATGTGGGTGGCCAAAAAAGGGAAAAAATAAATAAAATAAAGATCTCATTAAAAGAAAAAGAGGTACATAAGGGAGATACTGAGAGAAGAGAAGGACATGGGAAAGCAGGGCAGAGCTTCAAGTGACACAGCCGTGAGCAATACTGCCAGCCGCCCACCAGAAGCAGGAGGAAGCAGATTGTCTCTAGAGCCTGTGGCAGGACACTTTGATTCTAGACTTCTAGCATCCAGAACTAGGGGAGAATGAATTTCTGTTGCTGTCAGTCACAGACTAGTTGCAGTTTTTTCACAGCAGCCCTAAAAAACCACAACAGGATGCGTTGGGAGGAACACACAGGAGGATGGACACATGGATTCATTCAGAATCAAAGAGGAGACAGGTAGGTCTGGGGTCGCATCCCACCTCTGCAGCTTATCTGTGTGTCCTGCAGAAGAAACTTAACGTCTCTAAGGTTTGGTTCCCTCAGCTGTAAAATAGACATTATGATGCATTTCTCATTGGATTTTAAGGGTTTAATGAGTGTATATAAAGTCCTTAGCATAATAGAAGAAGTCAATTTACTTCCTCCTGTGGATCAGAAGAATATTTCATCGTGAAATGGAACATTATCCTTGACTTTGATTTTTGTAAATGAGACAGACAATGTAATAAAGTGTTACAAGGTCCACAACAGAGATAAACATGAGACACAGCAGTGGCACAGAAAAGGGAGTGATTGACTCAGGTTGGTTGAACCAGGGATGTTCTCAAAGGGGAAGACCCTTGAGTTGAGATTAAAAGATGACTAGGCATTGGCAACCCACTCCAGCACTCTTGCCTGAAAAATTCCACGGACTGAGGAGCCTGGTAGGCTACAGTCCACAGGGTCGCAAAGAGTCGGACACGACTGAGCGAATTCACTTCACTTCACTTCTGCAGGCATATAGTAGGCCAAAGATGGCCCAGAGTCCACAGACTCCCCTGTCTCACCCCCTCCAAGGAATAAACCTGTAGGATTATATCTGTGTGAAGAGGCAGCAGGCATATAAGATCAAGGAGTCAGCGGGAGGAGTCTGAAACCATTAAAAATTGATCTCAACTAAAGTCTGTCATAATATTTCAGAACACTAGGAAAAGAGAGAAGACCACACAAGTTTCCAGACAGAGGTGGGAACCTATCCTATAAAAAGGAACAGGAATTAGAATGGCTGGAAATTGCAGAAAAACAACGCTGATAAAGAACAGTGGAGCAATTTATCTTCTACATTCTAAGGGAAAATCACTTCCAACCTAGAAATCTAAGCTCAGCCAAATTCCAGTGAAGTATAAGGACAGATTAATTACCAGTGATGTATAAGAACCATCTGAAAACATTGACTCCAGTGTACCCTTTCTGGGGAGGCTGCTGAAGGATGTACTCCTTTAAAACAAAGGAGCAAACCAAGGGAAAAAACAGAGCCGTTGTACCCAAGAAACAGGAGAGTCAACTCAGGAAAGGAACACACTCCCATAATTTGACAGTAAATGAAAACTATCAGCTAAAAAGTAAAACTTGCAGAAGTTGGAACAAGTCAGAATTTTAGGGAGAGATTTCTTCAAGAAGATGAAGATGATAGAATAGCTAATGTAAATAAAAGCAACGAGAGAGTATTTGGACAGGTTGGGGAAGGCTTTGAGGTTACTTAGTGATAAGCACATATTCAGTTCAGTTCAGTTCAATCACTCAGTCGTGTCCGACTCTTTGCAACCCTATGAATTACAGCACACCAGGCTTCCCTGTCCATCACCAACTCCCGGAGTTCACTCAAACTCATGTCCATCGAGTCGGTGATGCCATTCAGCCATCTCATCCTCTGTCATCCCCTTCTCCTCCTGCCCCCAATCCCTCCCAGCATCAGGGTCTTTCCAATGAGTCAGCTCTTCACATCAGGTGGCCAAAGTACTAGAGTTTCAGCTTTAGCATCAGTCCTTCCAATGAACACCCAGGACTGATCTCCTTTAGGATGGACTTGTTGGAACTCCTTGCAGTCCAAGGGACTCTCAAGAGTCTTCTCCAACACCACAGTTCAAAAGCATCAATTCTTTGGCGCTCAGCTTTCTTCACAGTCCAACTATCACATCCATACATGACCACTGGAGAAACCATAGCCTTGACTAGATGGACCTTTGTTGGCAAGGTAATGTCTCTGCTTTTCAATATGCTATCTAGGTTGGTCATAACTTTCCTTCCAAGGAGTAAGTGTCTTTTAATTTCATGGCTGCAATCACCATCTGCAGTGATTTTGGAGCCCCGAAAAATAAAGTCTGACACTGTTTCCATTGTTTCCCCATCTAATTCCCTTAAAGTGATGGGACCAGATGCCATGATGTTAGTTTTCTGAATGTTGAGCTTTAAGCCAACTTTTTCACTCTCCTCTTTCACTTTCATCAAGAGGCTTTTTAGTTCCTCTTCACTTTGCCATAAGGGTGGTGTCATCTGCTGGGTTGGCCAAAAAGTTCAGAAGATATTACGGAAAAGTTGGGATGAAATTTTTGGCCACTCCAGCAGAAAGTTAAGCAAATGGGAAAAAATAATCCAAATAATTATTAGCTTCAGGATAATAAAAATACTGATCAGGGGAGAAATTTCCATCATAGTGTGTTAAATGCTTTAGTCCTGCATTACATACATAGGTATGACAATATAGCTACTGAATATGTAATCAAAAATTCATTTTTAGCACTTCTGGGGCATGGGGAGTATGCTGCCATTTGGGAGCTAGAAGGAGAAAAAAAGAGCTAACTCTTTGTCTCCCATATTTAGTAGACAATGCCTAGGACTAAAAATAATCTAGAAATAGCAGTTCTAGCATGTTTTGGGGGCAAATACCAAAAGAGCTAAAAAAGTTAAAAGTGACCACTTAATGAATGGGGAAATGAGGAGTTAGGGATAACTTGACATTATTTGTTTTAACAAATCTGATAACAGTAGTATCATCTTGGACTATATATATGTATTATTTTGATAAGAAACAAAACTTGTAAGAAAATGTCTTTTGTTCTAGAGTTTCCAAGAAATTTCTAATCAGTCCGTTGAAACTTCAGAAATCTCTAATATTCATCCCCAAATTGCCATGAAACCACGGATGCTGAAACTAAGCTCTTTGTTCTTGGATTTCTAGATCTTAGGGCAGTTTCAAACTTGGCTTCCATCTGACATAGCCAACCTGCTGGTGAATTGTAGAAAAGTAACCCTATCCAGGTAACTTTCAAACTGTGGTGCTGGAGAAGACTCTTGAGAGTCCCTTGGACAGCAAGGAGATCAAACCAGTCCATTGTAAAAGAAATCAACCCTTAATATTCATTGGAAGGACTGATGCTGAAGCTCCAGGATTTTAGCCACCTGATGTGAAGAGCCAACTCATTGGAAGAGACCCTGATGCTGGGAACGATTGAGGGCAGGAAGAGAAGGGGGCGGCAGAGGATTAGGTGGTCGGATGGCATCACTGACTCAAAGGACATGAGTTTGAGCAGACTCTGGGAGATGGTGAAGGACAGGGAAGCCTGGTGTGCTGCAGTCCATGGGGTTGCAAAGAGTTGGACACGACTTAGCAACTGAACAACAAAATCCAGGTAACATCAGCCCATAGCAGGGTCAAGGGTAACTAAAGTTCATCAAGTTGGAGGTTAAAGACAACAAGAAAGTGGTTCCCTTATTAACTAACTTGTTATGAGAACTTTTTGAGTTTGAGGCAGAAATATAATAGAAAATGTTAAGGAGATGGGAGAAGTAAGGATGTTAAGAAAACATTCATTTGGCACAGATTAATTTATTAGATCAAGGAGAAGGCATAACAAAGATCTTATTCTTGATTGGATCAAGAACAGATTCTGCCTTATGTTAAGTAGGAAATTCTGAAGATACTTCTCTATGAGACATGAGAGTAATGTTCATTTGAAAAGGTTGAACTTTTTAAGGAGCTTTTCCCCTCTTGGATATCTCTGTTATTTGTGAGGAAAAAAAAAAAACAAAATGCAGGGTATCTTTAACTTACCATTTCATGGCCATTGTTTAAAACCCTGAACACGATTTCCTATAGATCCCCTCTTGGATATCTCTGTTATTTGTGAGGAAAAAAAAAAAACAAAATGCAGGGTATCTTTAACTTACCATTTCATGGCCATTGTTTAAAACCCTGAACACGATTTCCTATAGAAAGAACTGCAGGTGGTGGGATCCATTAGGCCAACCCCCTAATGACTCGTTAGTCTCCGGTTGCCACAACAGCACTGAACTAAACCCATGTTTCCATGGAAAAATTCAAATATGATTCATACTGAGCTGCAGGAATACTTGTGACCACATTTTGTAACAGAAATTAAAAAGGAGTGATGAGTGGGTGGGATCAGGGGTAGATACTTGCAGAAGAGTGTTGCAAAAGAATAAATTATATCAAGGGAAACTTACCTCTCCTCTTTCAATGCCTCTTGACAGAAAAACAATGGTATCTAGAACCCATTCTGAATCTCATTGATCTAGTTCCTAGCTTAAAACAAAATAAAGATTTAGGTAGAAGCATTTCTAGGGAATAAGAAGTTGAAAAGACGGGAAAATAGAATTTCCAGAAGGAAAGTGAGTTGTTTGGTCGTATGGCATTTGGCTTAACAACTCTGTTTCTTTGCCTCTCTTTTTCTCTCCCCACACCCCCCGGGGTGTGGGTGTATGTGCGTGTGTATAATATGTTGAGCTTGTTTAGAGCTTCCCAGGTGGTGCTAGTGGTAAAGAACCCACCTGCCAGTGTAGGAAACTTAGTAAGAGAGGCAGGTCCGATCCTTTGGTTGGGAAGATGCCCTGGGAAGGGCATGGCAACCCATGCTAAGTATTCTTGCCTAGAGAATCTCATGGACAGAGAATCCCCTGGACAGAGAATCCCATGGACAGAGAAGCTTGGCAGGCTACAGTCCATAGGGTTGCATAGAGTCAGGCATGATGGAAGCAACTTAGCAGGCATGCAAAGACTTGTACAGATAAGAAACTGCTTATAAATAATTTTGATATCTGGTCAACCTAACGAAAATTCTTATCAATGAATGTTTTGAAATTTCACAATTTAACTAGAGAACAGCAAAGTTGAAGTGGTAAAAATATAAACTCTAAATTAAACTGCTTAATAGTTAAGAACTCTTGCCTTGGGGGCAGAGGAAGAAATCCAAAACCAGTACATTAATTTAACTTAATGAAGAGAAAAACAACTATTTAAAGATTTGACCCTTTTCTAAATTTCCAGACCCAACAGTGCACTTAACTGAATGCTTATAATAACATATAAATGATGCTCAGTCTATCAAATGCAATTTTAATCATTTATTCATTGCATCTGCATTTTTAATATCAAGATAAAATAACTTACTGCTATTTTCCCAAATATTTGTTCTCGGTAGGCTGAATTTTGCTGTTGATAAAGTAGGGTTCACAGACATTTTCATTCCTGTATACCATATGAGATTTTGGCCCATCTTTTATATTGTATCAATGACCTCAGAAAAGAACTGCCCTCCTTCCCTGTTTCTTTTCCTTTATAGAACATTTCAAATACTTTCCTTGTTGATTTTGCTGTGTTGCCCTAATTCCATGCCTAGCACAAATATTGGGTTGGCCAAAAAAACTGGTTGAGGTTTTTCCATAAGATGTTATGGAAAAATCCAAATGAACTTTTTGGCCAACCCAATATAATACGGGCTGTGAGATATTGCATACTTCGTGAACTTACTAACCTGTGACGGGGCTTGCCCTGGGGTCATCACCCTTTTCCTCATTACCTTGTAACTCATCCCCATTCCATGGAGAGAAGCAAGAAATACATAGAGGTAGTGAGCTGTTGCCTTAACTAGGGAGGACTGTGGCGTTTCCCCCACTCACTTCAGTAAAAGAAGGTAACACCTCTTTAAACCAACTTAGAGGGTTCAAGAAAGTTACATGAAGATATAGGTGTCCCTAGAATAGGAGGAAATTGGCAGCTCTCCCCTCTGTGAGAGACCAGCTCAGACATAGAAGCCCTATGCCTTCCCTGAGACGCCTGGAGATGGAGGAGAGGGATCAAGGTTCTCCCTGATGTTTGAGATGTACATGGAAATGGAGGCTGGGACCTGCTTCTTACCTGGGGGAGTTTTGAAGGTAGGACAGCAGATGGAACACCTCCGATGGCAGAGTGAAATGAGTGAGTTGTAGCAAGCTTTGTCATTGTTTGGCATGGAAAGGATGTTTGAGTTTCCCGTGGCTTAAGAGGATGCTGTGAAAGGTAGAAGCTACCTGAAAAGTACTTGTCCTAAAGGTGACTTGCTCGGGCAAGAGAACACTGCAGTGGCAGGTTAGGGTGGAAGGAGATATACCATTAGGGATGGGGAAATTTCAAGAGGTAAGCCACAACCTGGGTCACCTTTGTCTGGGGACTGTGCAGTGTTGAGGACCTTCAAGGTTTCTAAGGTAGCTTCCTGTGAACCTCAGAAACGTGCTAGTTATTTGGCTGTCTGCCTCAAAGAGGTCACTGATGGCCAGCCAGTAATAGCCATGGAAGAACTAAAATGCAGAGTAATTCAAGCAAACAAAAATATATATATATGCTTTTCCTTTTCATTTTATCTTCCTCAACCCAGACCTTGGAAAAGCCAAAAGTAGAAGGGGAAGGATAAGGAGGAAAGGAGAGGGACAGGCCAGTCTCTTCCACCACATGGCAGCCAGATTTGGGGTATTTGGAGAGAGGCCTGGGATTGGAGATGAGGTTGGATGAGATTTAGCCTGGACCAGACCCCTTCAATCCCTGCATGGTTGTTGCCATGAATACAATGGGGTTCCTTCATATACTTGTAAAAAGCTGGAAGCTACAGGATCTGCCTGAAACAAGGGCCAGGAGACAGAGATATTTGAGTAGTGACTGGAGAAAACAGTAAAGCCATTTCCCACCCAGTTGAGACTGTTCAATAAACTGATTCCATGAGGATAGATTATGGAGTAAGGTAAAGGAGGCTCTTTGGGGATGCTGAGCCCAGAGTATGAGGTTAAGAAGTTGGTGAATTCCTTCCATGAAGAATCAGTGTTTGGGGTTCAGTCTTTTGAAAATGACTTCTCTCATTAAATCTGACACCCACCAGTCTGGGGTAATCAGCCTCTTTCTTCAGTCTTTCCCCTCCAACTTGTATGGGGGTCAGTTTTAGATCTTTTTTTTAAAAAAAAAAAACGAACACAGATGCATTCTAGGAAAAGACAATGAAAAAGTCTTTCACGTCCCACCTAGGGACGTCTTATGCCAGAGAAGAGCTTAACTGTGGAAGAATGACACACTCGTGAAACAGGGACCACAAACAGCAAGCTGTTGCGTGTTGTCTTTTGGGAATGGTGTGGTCAGGAGAAGCAAAAGCAGGGCCTCTCAGGGCAGGCTTAGGGGCCAAGACCTCCTTCCTTTGTAAGAGGAGACCTTTGTGATGGAAAACTGAAGTGCTAGTATTGTGTATCCTATCCCTTCCAGAAATGGTTTTTGAAAGGCTGCCAGATTTTAGGAAGGCTTAGGATAGGGTTCTTTGTTAAACTCTTGTGGCTCACTGGCACAGCATAGAATTGGGAGAGCTGGAACCTGAGTTCTAAACCTCATTCTGAAAACAGCTTTATGACCCTGGGAAAAGCAGTCAGCTTCTCTGAACCTTTTTATCATGTATAAAATTAAGAACTTCGAACCAGATACCTAGGATTCTTTCCTGGTCTAACATTTGATGTGTTTCTGAGTCAAAGCATCAACTTAATGGGGAAAGCTTACAATGTTCTAACAAGGAACCCCAGGTTAGGGGGTGGATGATAAAATATTAATTTATGCTACTCTTTCATGAGTAGATGTAATAAATGCTGATGCAAAACCTACCAGAAGGGACTCTTCTTTCTTCACAACTGGCATATTTGTAAATAGCGACAGTAAACCCCATAACATGTTCTTAGAAATAAATGAGATTCATAGTCATTATTCCTATGTATCAGATCACTGTGAAGTTTTCAAATCAATTTTTGAAGGGAAATGAATAACATATATAATGTATTCAGTATCTTAAGTGGCATTATTTCTATTGGATAGTTTATATGGTATCTTATTGATAGTGCTCTATGACTAATAGTGGCAACCCACTCCAGTATTCTTCCCTGGAGAATTCCATGTAACCTGGTGGGCTACAGTCCATGGGGTCACGGGGAGCTGGACGCAACTTAGTGAATGAATAACAAGAACAACTAATAAGGCATAAGAAAGAAAACTGCTCAAGGAAAAGTAATAAAATAAAAACAGTATTTGATCTCAACAACTGCCTTCAATAATCTGCAAAATGATGATAATAATGATTCTTTCTTTATATCATAGTATTACAATAAGATATTATTAATACAATAGTATTGTGATATATGGGATTCCTTGGTGGTTCAGATGGTAAAGAATCTGCCTGCAGTGCAGGAGACCCAGGTTTGATTCCTGGGTTGGGAAGATCCCCTGGAGGAGGAAATGGCAACCCATTCCAGTGATCTTGCCTGGGAAATTCCATGGACAGAGGAGCCTGGTGGCCTACAGTCCTTGGGGTCACAAAGAGTCGGACACAACTTAGCCACTAAACAACAATATTGTGATGTGTAATATAGTCAACAATAATATTAATAGTCATCATCTCGCTGGCCCCAAGGGGGGTACTAAGGATGTCTTATTAACGTTGATAGCTTTATTTCTAGTTTCTTAGCTGACATGGATGTAATCTCCGGCTCCTACCTTCTTTCCACGTTCCCTCTCCGGCGAGCTAGGTAGCGGCTGGGAATTTCCACCGCGGGGCGGCCACACGTGAACCCTGGCTGCTGTGCTCCTGTTCGGTCCTCTCTCTCAAGTGTCATGAGAACACAGCTCCCCCACTTCTCCCACAGGTGCAGTGGGACTCCCACTAGTGTCTTGTCCCCCCGCCCAGTACCTTCAGGACACACCCGCAGTGGTCCTTCTTCCCAGAAATGGAAAGTAGCCTCCCCCCTCACACAGCTTTTTCACCTTTTCACCTGCGTTTTAAAGCAATAGGCATGGTGTGGTGCCTTTAAATCTTACAGCATTCTCCATCAAAATGGCTACTTCAGCTCTTACTTGTGGTTCTGAACCTAGAAGCATGAGCCCTTGTTCTGAGCCAGCCTGGGGAATGCTTCCCCTCATGTTCTCTGTTTTCCATCTTCCTTCTTCCTTTGTTTTTTTTCCCCAGGTTCCTCCTTTCTCCTTTAGAAAATACACTTGTGTGCATGTACACACACATACACACACACACACACCCCGCCATCACCATTAACCCATCAAAACCCATCATGAACTCATACAATCTGGACAGATGATGGGAGAGACAGGATTGCCAGCCCAGCCCAGCAATCATAGCTGACTCAGTCAAAATAAGCAGGGATCTAAGACTGGTGCACACCAGTGAATCACTGCGTGAATTTTATGACCAGATACAGCCTGTTAGCAAAAAGCACTTGTAAACAGTCGGAATCCTGTTTTTTCGGAACTCTATATCTACTCCAAGACAGACGGCTACGCAGGTGAGGATGCTTTGGGAGACTGTGAATTCAGGACACAGGAGATCACTGGTTTCATGATTTATGGCTGAAGATGTGCACTCTCTGTGCTGGTGGTCAATGATGATAAAGTAGATACCAGTGCCTCTTTGGATTTCCTGTTGCCCCTTCAAAAACCACCAATTAGGAGCATCTAATCAAGTGCAGTGATCTAATCAGGTGTAAGTGCTTTCCCAGTGGTTCAGTGTTAAAGAATCCCCCTGCCAATGCAGGAAACATGGGTTCGTTTCCTGGGTGGGGAAAGATCCCTTGGAGAAGGAAATGGCAATTGACTCCAGTATTATTGCCTGGGAAATCCCATGGACAGAGGAGCCTGGTGGGCTACAGTCCATGGGGGCGCAAGAGTTGGACACAGCTTAGCAACTGAACAACAACAACAATCAGGTATAAAGTGCTGGGGGTGGGTAAACCTTTTCAGGCTGCCACTGCACTGTGGGTTTCCTCTTCAGATTTTCTAAACTAGTAAAAATAGTCTTTCATTTTTACCTGTGTAATTTTGTCTGTTCTTTCCCCATTTAAGCAGATAAATATTACCAGGTAACATGATGACAGCCACTCTGATCTCTGGTTTTCCTCTTGCTTTCAACTGACCAGTGAGATAAGTCCTCAAGGAAGTGCTCACCTTTATTATCAATACATGGTCATTCTTAACTAGTGAGGATCAACCTGCTAGACAGTGCCAGTCTCTAATAACCAAGGAGGCAATCCCCACATTTCCTCTTCAAAACTGGGCTGGGGCACATTTGTGATGCAGGGGAGGTTGAATATTTGCATATAAAGTCTATGTCTATTTACACATGCCTATAGCATCATTATGCCATGCATATCAAAGTTATAAATCTACAGTTTTGGGCAGTGGTTCTCAAATGTGGTCTCTCCACCAGCAGCATGGGTAGCACCCGGAAACTTGTTAGAAATGCAGATTCTTGGGGCCTGCCCCAGCCCTTCAGAACTCTGGGATGGGGCTGGCAATCTGTGCATTTTGATTCACGAGTGAGTCTGAACAGTTTTTGGCAGTGGTTCTCAAATGTGGTCTCTCCACCAGCAGCATGGGTAGCACCCGGAAACTTGTTAGAAATGCAGATTCTTGGGGCCTGCCCCAGCCCTTCAGAACTCTGGGATGGGGCTGGCAATCTGTGCATTTTGATTCACGAGTGAGTCTGATGCAGGGTATAAAATTACCCTCGTTTTAGGATGTTTCCAAGAACAAGCCCCTTTGACTTTTGAAAACAATGATGTGGGCAAATTAAATTGTTCTTTTTCTGAAAGGCAATTAATCACACTAAACAATTATTCATGGATTTCTGAAGCTTATGTTGATCATATTAGAAATTTCCTTCCCAACTACTGTATAGCAGGGAACTCTGCACAATGTTATAAGGCAACCTGGATGGGAGGAGAGTTTGGGGAAGAATGGATCCATGTATGTGTATGGCTGAGTCCCTTTGCTGTCCACCTGAAATTATCACAACATTGTTAATCAGCTATACTCCAATACAAAATAAAAGGTTTTTTAAAAAATAAAAAAGGATTCTTAAAGAGAAACTATGTAAAAACATCTACTATAAAAATATTTGATTAATTTCCAAAATGTTATTGATAAAAACCAGGAAATGGTGACTGATGAATTACCGGGGGGCCGAGGGGTGGGGGGAATGTATCAGCTTCTTCACCTTTTACAATGGACAGCCAATGCCAATGTATACTATTTTAATATTGTTCTTAAGTATCTAATTTAAAAAATACCCTTCCCCTTTCATTCAAAAGGGCCTTCAAGTACCCTTTTAGGTAACATCCTTTCAATGTTTGGGAGCCCTGGAAAGGAAGACCCCAAGGCAAGAACTGAAATGAGATACACATCAAACAGATCTCATCGGTGCATGGAAAATACCCCTTAACACCACTGAGCTGAGGGAGGAGCAGGAGAAAACATGGGAGGAAGGTAAAGGCTTAAACAAATACATAAAAAGGGCATTAAACATATGAAGCAATTTATATTTAATCAAAAAATAAAGTGCTTTGGGAACTACAAAGTAGGGGGATTCACATTTAATGAGCCTGTAAAACAGTGCTTTAAAATATTATTGCTGTTTTCACTTCTGGACTTGAACTCTGAGACAGTGTTGGGGTAACGTGTGGGAAGCATGTTACCATGTCATCCTCATTAATCAGCTGACATTTATTGAGCACTTACTGTGTCCCACAAATTGGGTTAAAACAGGGGAATGCTTTCAAACAGGGTCTTGGCTTCTTAACAAGCTTACTAGTTGAAGAGATGGGAGTAACATGGAAATGCTTGGGCTCAATAAAATGACATGATCAAATATGAGGAGGCTGCAAATGCAGGGCTTTTTCTTTTTGAGTGTCTGGCGTCTACGGAAGAAGGTACAGGGGCAGACGGTCCTCAAAGGAGGCTCACTATCTGCAGAGGATTGTAGAAACAGCCTCAATTTTCCCCTCTCTGGATCTCTGCCCCTTGGCAATGCGAGTTTTCAACTCTTCATATTCAGCATGTGCCCCTGGAATTGGAGCTCGCCTTGTAATGGAAGCAGTGGTGAGGTGCCACTTCTGAGCCTCAAGACACCTTGGATGCTTCTGGCCACTCTCTTGGAATATGACGGGCTGACATGAACAAGGCCAGGTTAAGCCTGTTGAAGGGAAAGAGACCACCTCCATCAAAAGATGAGCTATCCAGCTGAGGCCATCTGAAACTAGTTCGCCCCAAGCAGGGCCATCAGTGAGCCCAGCTGAGACCAGAACCCTCCAGTTGAGCCCAGTCAAAATTGCCAGTCCACAGAATCTTGGGCTACATGAATCAATACTGTTTTAGGCCGACACACTTCGGACTGGTTTGCCATATAGCAGTAGGCAAACTGATACAAGGCCTGCAAGGTGGGCAGGAAGGGAGAAGACTTTTGAGGCTAGAGCTACGACTCCAAACAGGTCAAAAATCAGAAATGTGTGAGCTCAGGACAAAGGAAAGTGAAGGCATCAGTAGGACTGACCACTTTCTTTCAATAAGTCAGCAGGCGCACCGGCATTTAATAGAACATATAGTGGAGATCAGACCTGCACTTTTACTATCATCCAAGCACTCCATCAGCCCCTAAGAAATAGGAATCCTCACATGTTGAAACACACAGTGAGCATCAGGACCCCTATCTGTCCAAGCTGGACTTGGAGAGTAAAATACTGTTTTCTGCACAACTACATTATGCCAAGAGAAAACCTTTTCTTTTTTTTGGTGACTTATACTCAGCTTTTACTTTTTATGCAGAAAAATCTGAAGCTTATTTTGTGACTGACTTTCTAGAAACTGCTAGAGGCAACTTTAAAGAATCCCAGAGTAAAGGAGATTATGTAACTAGAGTTCTTTTAAAATCTGAAGTTCTCACAAGGTGGATCTAGTAGGCCACTGAGCAACAAACAACTTCCACTCAATTTTATTAGGTCTTTGAATATATTCTTCACCATAAAAGAGCACAACAGAAGTACTTTCCTTTAAGTGCTAAAAATGTGTTCTTTCTGTTGAGCGGTACTTGATTGAAATGAACATCCCTGGGAGATGATGGATTCTTGTTTCCAAAGTAGCATCTTAAATTTGGCTGCGGGGTGCGGGTAGGCCGGGCGGTGATGGGGTTTGTTAGGGTGGTGGTGGTGGTGGTGGTGGGGTGATATTCAGATGGGACATCTTGAACCTATATCTCCTCCTGTCTGGGATGCTTTTTTTTTTTTTTTTCCCCAGCAGGCACAGAGGCATCCTTCACTTCATTCAGTTATTTTTCAAAAAACGGACTAGTTGACAAAGTGCCATCAACTTTATACAAGACAGCCTTACTGAGCAACTATTTTATTCAAGCAATGCTCAGATCAGCGGTACCCCACAGGTCAGAAAATCACGGTGAACCCGGCATTTCCATAAGAGAATAGGCGAGGATAATCAAGCCCGAAGCGCCACACAAGGGAAGCCGAGCGAGAAGCGTCAAATCTGAAGATCTCGCCGTGTGCGCGCGTTAGCAGGAGAGCGAGCGACAGAAAGTTGCCGTTTTCATCGCAGCTTGTCTCCTGCGAACGTGTTGCTCCCTTTGGACTCTCCAGTAACCAGTTCACCCAAAACTTTTCTGCCACGAGGCCCCGCGTCTCCCGCGTGCCCCCAGCCTTCCTGCGCCGGCTAACAGGTCCCGGATCGCCGAAGCGTCACCTCTGAGTCCTGGGGAAATCTCCGCAGCCCACTCGGACTGCAGCCCTCGGTCGCCGCCCGGCCTCCCATTGCAGCAACCCGGGCGATCGAGAGGGAGGAGACGCTCAGGTCGGGGGTGGGGAGGGAGACCCAGCGGGAGGACCGACCCCGCGGGCCGGGCTCGGGCACCAGCATGGGGAAGGGAGGCGCGGGCCGAGCTCGCCCCGCAGGTAAACAGGCCGGCGAGGCGCAGGGCGCTGCCGCCGCGGCCACCCAGCCATTTCCAGGCACGCAACTCCGCCTCCAGGGCTCTCTGCCTCGCGCGCTCGCCCCGCCGCCCGCTCTCAGCCTCAGCAGCCGCCGCAGCATCACTTCACACAAAGGACTGTTACCCGCTGAGCAGCTTCTCCACCTCCACGTCCTCCTCCGGTGACAGCAGAGCCCCGACAGCCGGGCTCGGGCGCGGCGGCGGCGGCGGCGGCGGCGGCGCGGGGAGGACCTATTACTCCCAGCATCCGAGCATCCGAGGCGGTGGCGGCGGCTTTTTTTTTTTTTCCTTTCGCCTAAAAAAAAATTTTTTTTTTTGCCCTTTCCACCGCTTCGCCTTTCTGTGGTTCCACCCACCCCTTCTCTCCCTTCCTCCTCCCCCTCCCGTAAACAAGTCTCCCACGGCCCCCGCCAATAAATAAATTAGGAGGAGGGTGCGGGGGGGTGGGGGGAGGAGGAGGAGAGGAGAGGAAAGGAAAAGGGAGGCAGCGCCAGAGACCGAGGAGGCAAGAGTCCGAACCGACAGCCACCGGAGCCCGCACGCACCTCGCACCATGAGCTGGCGATGCGCCGCGCGCCGCGCCTGGAGGACCGGCCCCGCCGCCCGCTCTCCTCCGCCGTCGCCGCTGCGGCCGCCGCTGCTGCTGCTGCTGTGGACCGCGGCCCTGGCGCCGGGGGCGGCCGCCGGCGACGAGGCGGCTCCCGCGGGGGCCTCGGTGTGCTACGCGTCCCCGCCCAGCGTGGGCTCGGTGCAGGAGCTGGTTGAGCGCGCCGCGGTGGTGATCGAGGGAAAGCTGCACCCGCCGCGGCGGCGGCAGCAGGGGGCACTCGACAGGGAGGCGGCGGCGGCGGCGGCCGCCGCGGGCGAGGCAGGGGCGTGGGGAGGCGAGCGCCCGCCGCCGGCCAACGGGACCGTGCCCGCCTGGCCCACCGGCCCCGCGCCCAGCGTCGCCGAGCCCGGAGCCGAGGCGCCCTATCTGGTGAAGGTGCACCAGGTGTGGGCGGCGAAAGCCGGGGGCTTGAAGAAGGACTCGCTGCTCACCGTGCGCCTGGGCGCCTGGGGCCGCCCCGCCTTCCGCTCCTGCGGGCGCCTCAAGGAGGACAGCAGGTACATCTTCTTCATGGAGCCCGAGGCCAACAGCAGCGGCCGCACGCCCGCCGCCTTCCGAGCCTCCTTCCCCCCTCTGGAGACGGGCCGGAACCTCAAGAAGGAGGTCAGCCGGGTGCTGTGCAAGCGGTGCGGTAAGTTCCTCGGCCCGCGGGGCGCGCTCGGGCCGGGCGGGGAGGGCGGGGAGGGCGGACCTCCCCGGGGCGCGCCGGGCGGGCGCCGGGCTTCGACGGCTTTCGGGCGGACGCGGTCCGAGCGGCGGAGGGGCGCGTTTGGGAGCCTCTTGGTGGGTTGGATTCCACAGGCTAGCGCCTTCTCCCGTTTCCCGGTCTCGAGGCTTTGCCGTTGAGGAAAGTCCAAGTTTGGTCCGCGGTTGGGGCCGCCTGAAACTTTTTAATTCCTTGGGTTTCGTTCGCCAGGTGGAATGGCAGTGGGCCGGTGGCCTGCCTGCGGTGCCTTCTCGAACTTGGCTTTGGTTAGGAGTTGCTCTTTAGGGCGGCCGTGCGGGGCTTTTCCTTTGGAGGAGGAAGGGGGAGTCGGACAGGTCTATCCAGTCTAGCCATCACTTCGGTCCAGAGTGTGGACTTGGTCGGGGGTTTGTGTCCGACAAGGAAAGGACAGGGCACCGAGATTCAAGATTTCGACTTTCAATGTGGCAGTTTTGTTTTTTGTTTTTTGAAAACCGAGTGTCCAGACAGACAGGTGCAGTCTGTGCCTTGTGAAAATGTGTATGTGAGAAGTATAAAGTTGGGTGTTATCTTTTTGGTGACATCATCTCAAGAATTTTTGTTTTCACTGTATTTTCGTTTGGCGGATGCTTTGGCAGTTAAGTGTAACAGACCAGATGAACGTCATTATGGAGCTTCACTTGTAGGCCCTTAAGGAGAATTTGGGGAGATAAGTTAACAATCCGATTTCAAGGACCTTTCCCGATTTTATCACTGAAAAACTCTTTTTTTCCCAGGTCTCCTTAATATTAGCAGGTCTGAGAAATCAGTTGATAATCTCATTACATTTCTGAAGGAGTTATTACCTCTATGCCATTCATAAAAGTAATTCCTAGGTTCTAAATATTTGTAATTTCCTGATGATCATATAATCACTACAGCATAGCGGGGTTTCTTCTCAAACCATAAATTAACATGATTACACATCACAAATTCTCACATGCATAATAGATTTTCCCCCTGGTCTTTATGTATCCATCTAATGGATGGTTGGGTTAATTGAATTTTTACAAAACTCAGCACCATGCGATGCTCAGTCTGCCTGTGATGCAAAGTGTGTCAGCTCTTTTCAGTTTGTAGCAGGTGAGGGCCATTTGTTTACATTTCTGATTGGCATTTGTGGTGCCTATAGGCTGCGGTGGTTAATTAATGCCTACCAGTTGGGTTTTGATGTGAGGGAAGAGCATGGCTCATTCTCCACTGCCTGAGTTTCACAACGCACTTTGTGCACCAGGGACCTGTTAAGACTGCACCACTCTGTGGCAAGAAGCTGTTCTCAAAACAGTGGTGCTGAAGAAGGCTGAGTGACGTTGGGATTCCCTGGGTCCAGCTGATAGATGTCACTATAAAACATGGGAAACTCTCCGCTGGGAGCTGTCTTACTAGGGCACACAAAAGCATCACACCATTGTCCTGCATCATATGTTATCCTGTTAGAGAATCCGAAACAAAACCTTTTCAGTCACGCCATCATCCAGTTTTCACATTTTACTACATGCAATTCAGGAAGGATTTTGCTTTTACCTCCAAACCATATAAATTGTGAATCACTTACTACACATGATGGAAGTTAATATGAAGGGTGTCGTGGTTGGCACTGATGCCTAGGATGGGGGGGCGGGTGTTGCTAGATTAACCATGGTGTTAGTTATGCCTTTTAACTAAAAAAGCATGTCAGTTTTCAGGGGTAAACTGCTTATAAAGGTCCAGAGGATGTTTGGAAATGGAAAATTGCCTGGAGGAATACTATCTGTTTTCGTGTTTCCATACTGAAAAAGCATCACTGAAGGTAGTTTTGCCCTTCTGTTTGCCAGCCAAAGGAGACACATGGTTGTAAGTTGTGGCAGGTTAAGCAAAACTGGTTTTATTTTTTTCTTCTAAACGAACTGGAAACCTCCTGCATGTAATGTAGTAGATTAAGAAATTATGAAGTTACAGCTTCAGGTTTGTGTAATTACCATGTATGTTTAGTGATTTTAGTGTTAAACACTTTAAAGTATGATAATACATGAAACATTAATAGGTTTAGCTAAAGACTAACTGAAATCCTGCTAAAAGTTTCTCTTGCATTTTTACAAGCATGGTAGTTATTGTGACATTGAGGATGTAAATAAAGACTTAAGCTATCTTATACAATGGAAACTCAGTCAATCCATACTTGGAATATTGGGTGTAAAAGTGTATGTGTGAGGGTGTGAAAACTTGTGAATTCATTCAGTTGTATGGTCTGGGTTAACAATGTCATTCAGAACCTACCAGGCAAAGGAACACAAATTGGGGGAGAAAACATTCAGAGAATATAATAGGGGCTGATTTGTCTTGGTTGAACCACTTTTGTGTGTTTCTGGTCAGATTTCAGGGAGAGAGACGGAGCAGAGGGTTCTTATCTAACAACAGGAAGCTGCCCTGGGGGCGCGATGGCTGTGTTCCTGCCCGAGCTGTGATGCTAGGCTGGAGAGGGAATATAGCAAAGTCATTTTGTGCTATCATGCCCTGGGGAACAGTTTCCAGCTCTTCTGCGCTCAGCTGCAGTGTTGTCGCCTACAACTTGCTTATGAATGTAGAAACTACACGTGCAACAGATTAGCCTTAGGGCTGAGCTAATAGAAGTCTGTCTTGAATTCTTTTTTCTCTCCTCTTTACCCCTCATCTAAGAAACTCCCAAGTAGCCTATGTGTGAAAACACTTGTCTGAACAATGGACTCTTGGAGAAACAAACTGTCTAGTGTATTTTAGATGACAACACAGAATCTCATAGCTTGTTTGCTTTATATGTGGGGCTTGTGTGAATTACACTTCCTTTACAATCATTTAAATGCTCCCCAGTCTTTGCTTTCTCTCTTGCTCACTGCACAGGTTGAGACACATTTCTAGGTTTTATATTTATTGGAATGCAAAATAATTTGCTGTTCAATTAAATTGCTGTTATTCAAACAAATTATTGTCTGCTGCACTACAATTGTTTCCAAAGCCTTGAGGTTCTACTAGGCTGCAACTGATTTCCAAAAAGGAGTAAAATGCTGATGTCGAATAACATCCTAATGGGGCCATACGAGATTTGTGCATCAGTTATATTCTTACAAGTCAACCTAAATATTCAGTATACCCTATTGTATTGCAATGTATTGATAATGCAAACATGTTTATCAAATATTCATGATCACTGCCTTTTTCTCATGTCTTCAATAACTGTTTAATAAACTGTGCTGACATTATGGTGTTATGACAAGGACAACAATGCAGGGATTTTCCAGCCAATAATTAAAGAGAATTATTCTTAATGAGTGGAGAAGGTGATGGCACCCCGCTCCAGTACTCTTGCCTGGAAAATCTCATGGATGGTGGAGCCTGGTAAGCTGCAGTCCATGGCGTCGCTAAGAGTCGGACACGACTGAGCAACTTCACTTTCACTTTTCACTTTCATGCATTGGAGAAGGCAATGGCAACCCACTCCAGTGTTCTTGCCTGGAGAATCCCAGGGACAGGGGAGCCTGGTGGGCTGCCGTCTATGGGGTCGCACAGTCAGACACGACTGAAGCGACTTAGCAGCAGCAGCATTCTTAATGAAAGCTCTATTTAGATGGTAGCAATAGAGACAGATACAACTTGACAGCTTGAATTTCACAAATACACATGTAAATGTAATTCCCCAAGTGTTTGTGATGGATAGTGTATGTAAAACACTGATGTCGAATAGAAAAACCATGTATGTATTGATACATATTTATGTTAAAAGATGAAACCAAGATAGGTCATTTGGGAAAACAGTTCTTTGGAATAAAAATATTTTAAAAGGTAAATTTAAATATCTGAGTCAGGATGTGTTATAAGCACTAGGGGGAAGTTCTCACCAGTTGTGGGTGATCCATAAGCCCTCTGAATCTAGGGAAAGTTTTCCCATATGTCTTAATGTATTAAGTAAGGCCCGTAAGCTTAAACAGCCCTGAGGCTCAAAACAATGGTCTGTGCTTCTGCTGGCCTGAATATTTATAGCAAATGAGAGCAAAAGATGTGATTGGGTGGGTTATTGCCCTTGTCAAATGCAATATATTCAGTGTTCAGGAAATCTCCTTTGCTTCGATGCCTGTTTTATTCTCGTTATTTTTTTTCTTAATTATAAACATAACATCTTTTAAAACTTATTTCTAAATCTCAGTGGCAAGTGATGAACTGGCTGGATGTCCAAAGATCTTAAAACTCATCTGCTCTCAGTATTTAGGAATACTTAGGTTTTTTGTTTGGTTTTTGGCATGCTCAAATGATGTAAAAAATTCTTTCTATAGATAGATCTAGTTGAATTGGTATTTTGATTAGTCTTACATAAATGAATTATAATACAGAAAACAAAGTGCATAGTGAGAAATAGTGGTAGGGATTCATGGGTTATTATAGTCATTGAAAGTATATAATGAGGAAACTAAAGAAAATAAAGGATTAAAAAAAAAACAGGGCTCTTATGGGCTCATGTAATGTGTTACCAAAGCCGTAATATAACAGCACGTTTTAGTCAAGTTTTCATAAGAAAATGCAAAGTAACTTCTAATGTCCTTATTGTTAAACAACAGAAATGTCTGTTGTGGACAGTTTTCCATGCATATGTGAATGCTCTAAATTTATGCATGCACATTTTACTCTGTGCTCTTCTGTTATCATGAAATTTAAATTAAAGTAACGTTATGAAAGAATGCATGACCTAGCCGCTCTCTCAGATATGTCACTTTGTAGTATTTGAACAGCTGATTAGTGATACAGCCTGTGGCGCTTTAGAGTTGACTGATTTGAGACTTTATGCAGACTGGAGTCTTACTTAAGTGCTAGTTGAGAGACTGTATTTTCCTATTATTGTGTTTTCATCTTGTTTAGGGATGAGATGTGCTTGAAGCAGGCCTGTTTCTGAAGGCTGGTCTCCTGGCTCTCCATTTCCAAATGACCCATACAGGTCGAAGATTTTTTTTAAAAAAAGAAATTTTGGTCAAGTTGAAAGCTTAAAATGGGTTGACCAATCTCTGCTTGGCATAGATCTGATTGTATCCCCTAATATAGGCTGTGTAGGTGGCACTATTCCATCTGCCAATGCGGGAAATGCATTTTCCATCCTTGGGTTGGGAAGATACCTTGGAGAAGGGGATGGCTACCCACTCCATTATTTTTGTCTGGGAAATTCCACGGGCAGAGTAGCCTCATGGGTTACAGTCCATGGGGCTATCCCCCGATATAGACTTGCCATGTAGGCATCCTAGAAAGAGATGCCTAAGTGGTTATTCTTGCCTGGGAAATCCCATGGGCAGTCCATGGGGTTGCAAAGAGTTGGACATGACTGAGCGCTAACTCTTTCACTTTCAAGTGGTTATTGATATTGGTGTTTTTTTTTTTTTGGTCTTCAAGAGAACCAGATTATCTTCCCCTATGGAAAATAGTTTCCTGGAAAACTATATCCTAACTTTGGTTCTCCCTTTTAGGCCCTAGTCAGATTTATATCCTGTTTTTAATAATAACTAAAAAAACAAAAAGAAACTTGACACAGAGCTTGGATGGTACATGGGAGAACAGAACTCTCAGCTCCTGACTTGGACTTTGGCTGTTTTCCCTTTGCGTCTCTTTCCTTTGTGGGGACTCTTCAGGGGAAAGCCTTAGGTCAACGATGGGGCCCACGAGTGAAGCTGAGTCTGTGAGACATCGAAGTATGTATTGATGATTGTTCATTGTCTCACTGACAAGTCTTCACTTGGCACCTTGGAATTCGACTGTCTGGGGTCCAAGTGTGTCCACATACGGAGGTCCTAGATCACAAGATGTGAATGCTGGGAGTTCCCTGGTGGCCTAGTGATTAGTATTTTGGACTTTCATGGCTGTGGCCCGGGTTCAGTCCCTAGTCGGAGAGCTGAGATCCTGCAGGCTGTGTGGCCTGTACACACCCACACCCACCTACCTCCCCACACAAAGATCTAATTATAGATGTCCTTCTGTTTCTGATACGCTCTTTGTCCCTCCTGTGGGGACACAGATGGTAACCTGGGCTGCATCTCTGTCTCAGGGGCTTCCCCCTACAAAGCCCAGGGCTCTGGCTTTTGAGATCAGCTCCAGTCCACTGTACTGGGGACCAGCAGAGCACAACTCTGAGGGCAGCCTGCTTCTGGAGCTGGGGGCCGGGTTTAGGAGGTAATGCTGAGACCCTAGAGGAGGGAACGACGTCTTTTGCTCCCTCGTGCCAGTATGTGTGATCTGAACAGAGCCCAGCATGAGGGGACGTGTCTGCCAAGGGCACTAGAGTCTCCGTAATGGGCACACCACTTCTAGCCCGGGGCATGGAGGTTCACGATCAGAGTGAGGCCTTGTGTGCTTGACTGAATTTGGAAAGTCCACAGCAGTAACACTCTTTGTCCTAAATGTTTGTCTCTAGTCTGGGAATTGTCATTAAGGCAAAGGAAGCTAAAAAGCTGAGGGACTTGCTAAGACTGCTAGGCTGTAACTACCACTCATTGAGTCTGTATCTTTTTTTCCCTCTTTGGTAGACTTATTCTTTGACTGTTCTGTGTGAGCTAAATATTAAATAATCAAATAAATAAATGAGCATCCCAGCTCCTTGGATGGTGGCCATCACTGTTCTAGGTTGAGTTTTGGAGAAAACGAAATAAAAACCCCTGATTCTTTCTCTTCTGGTCTCTAATTTGGTGAGATGGTCTCTGTAGGAAGTAGAATTTAGAGCTACATCCTCTTAGCACACCATTTCCTCCTCTGGATCAACCTTTGGGCTTTTGATAAGTTTAATTTCCAAAAATTTGTTTTTTCCTGAATTATTTCTGAATTTTAATATTCTGTCTTTATCCACATACTCTGTATTCTCTAGCCCCAGCGGAGGGACAGAATTCCCTGTGTTGTAAAGGCTTCCTAGCACAGAGGAACTTTTGGATCATCAGTGATTCCCCGCCACTGTCTTGGGTAGCACCATTCCCAAATCGTTCCACTGCATTTCCAGTTGGGTATTAGATCTCAGCTCTTAATTCTGTGTTTTCCCTTGATTTTCCCCTGTCGGTGTTTGACTACTCAGGCCTGTTAAGTTCAATTCTTGTTTTCTATTCAAAGATGGAAAAGTACTGCTTGTATCCTTAAGAAGTAATTTAAAAAAACACACAACTTTGGATAAGTTACTTCTCACTTTTTCTTTGCTTTGTTGTGAATGTCACGGCAGCTCTTGGTTAGACAGGAGGTGGGATGGCGCCTGTCCATTTGGGCTGTGAACAAGGAGGTTGTTTTCTTCCACTGTCTCCGTCAGCCCCGAGACACCAGGGGTGATGATGTGTGCTCAGCCAAGCAGCGCAGGGGCAGCATCTTCTTCCACCGCAGGGGGCGCTCCGGCTGCTACTCAGCGCAGAACTTGGGGAGGAGGCTCTGTCTTCCGAGGAGAAGGGTGGCTGTGATTGCTTCAGATAGAAGTAGTCATTAGACTTTGTCCTTGGGAGGTGATTCTGTCCGTCAGGGCTCTTTGGTGGCTGCCTGGATGGAGATGTTTTGCTCAGAGTTCATTGTCGATGCCGTCAGCACACAAGGGACTGCAGCTTCAAAATGCCCCGGGCTCTCTACTTCTCTGCAGGTCGGGACACTGAGATACTCTTTCTTCCAAGGCCCTCGTTCCCATCCACTAAGATGGCTCATATCTCTTCCTCAGAAACACTGGCAACTTTTCTTTCATTGCAGTGGGAATTTCATTTAAAAAGAAACCAAGCATTTTGAACCACAGTCTTATTCTGGTGGGTGATTTACCACCACTGCCCCCCCCGCCCCCCTGTCTTGTAATAACATAAAATTCACCCTTTAAATTATTTCTAAGCATGCGGTTCCGTGGTACTAAGTGTTCCCAATCATGGGTCACCACGACCACCATCGATCTCCAGAACTTTTTCATCTTCCTAAACTGAAACTCCAATTAAATAATAATTCCCTATTTCCTCCTCCTGTAGCCCGTGGCAACTACCACTCTAATTTGTCCCTGTAACTTGGTTACGTTTCGCTTCATATAAGTGGCAACACACAGTATTTGACTTTTTGGTTCTGGCTTATTTCCCTTGGCATAATGTTTTTAAGACTCATCTATGTTGTATCAGGTCTTACAATTTCACTCCTTTTTAAGGCTTAATAATATTCCATTGCATGTATAGACTACATTTTGTTTATCTGTTCTTCTGTCAATGGACTCTCAGATTGTTTCTATTTTTTGGCTGTTGTTAGTAATGCTTCCATGAACATGAGTGTACAAATACCTGTTCAAGACCCTACTTTCAGTTCTTTGGAGTACATACCCAGAAGAGTAATTGCTAGATCATATGGTAATTTTATATCTGATATTTTGAGGAACTACCATCCTGTTTTCCACAATAGCTGCACTATTTTACATTCCTACCAGCCATGCACAAGGATTCCAATTTCTTCACAGTCCTGCCAACATGAATTGTTTTCTATTGCTTTGATAATAGCCATCCTAATGGGTGTGAAGTGGTGAGCAGTTTTTATATTGTTGTTTTCTATTCAAAGTTATTGCCTCTAATTACAGTGTCATTAATAAACAAGTTCTTAGAAAAGAGGTGTTCATCTATTCAACTCTTAATTTGCCCAGCATTTAGGCTCCTGAATCTGAAGCCACCAGATAACAAAATTACAACAGATAATAGCTTAATAAAAACCAATAAAAGGTTTAAAGAGTAAACTTGACCTTCAGTCACCATGAGAATATTGCACTTCTCTTCATATTGCTATCAACAGAGTCCAGAGACACACATTATCATACTTGGATTAGTATCAGAATGTTTGAATTGATTTTATTTATTCAACTAATTTTCTTTTTTTCTAATTTCCCTGCTTCTATTCTGTCCACTGCTCCAAACCAACTTCTGTTAAACCCTGCAGTGGGCTTCGAGTCATTCTAAAATACTGCTTTTATTAGACTTCCTTTTTTTTCTCAAACTTCTTATGGATGCATCGTTGTTAACTCTAGAGCCCAACATTCACTGTCCTCCTTAAGCCAAACTAAGACTAATCTTTCTCATGTTCACTGTGTGGATGATTTGATCTAGTCCAACTGCTTCACAAACAGGCCGTGTTCTTTCCCAGTCCTCTCATTTTACATATGCCATTTCCTCTGCCTGGCTCTGCTTTTCCCCTCATTTCTGTCCATGGAACTTGTCTCCTTCAAGGGGCAGCTGTATCCTGCTGCTTCCATGACAATCCTACTAGTGATCCTGCCAGAAATATGCACTCTAGCCTTTGGATGCAGAACACCCAAAGAAATTACGTTTTACTCCATATACTTCATATATGGCGCCATTACAAACTTCCCTTATGTTATCTTTGTTTTTTAAAAAATTGATGTCTTGCAATTTTTTCTAGTTGTGAATGTGCCTTGCCTCACCCAGGAGACCATGGTATCCTAGCACTCAGATACTTGGAGTGTCCTCAGCTTATTCATGAGTAAAAATTACCCCAGTCTCAGGGTCAAGAGGACTCCTTTCCACTTCCAGCTTTGTAGATCAGTACCTGGATGGTTTGGGGTAAGTAACCTCACCACTTTGGGTCTCAGTTCCCTAATATGCAGAGTGAGAAAGTAGAACTAAAGAGCTTTGCACGGTCCATTCAAACTGCATCTGCTTGTCATCTCAGAAGTGACCCAACATGCAAACCCCTTCTGCTACTACCTCTCTTTCTTATTCTACAGAGAGCAGTTATGGAAAAACAATGGTAAAATTTTTGGACAATCTGAAAGAGGTGAGAAAGAGCTTAAGGACAGGGGACTAATGAAAAGATGTCTCTTGTTTCCTCCAAAGATTTTCACCTCTCTTGCCTTTTGGGTCATTTTTATTACATTATCTAAAATAGTTATTTGTGCTTGTGGGCATCGTTTTTTCAAGAAGCAAATACTGTCTTTGAAGCTATAAAATGAGTTGTTAACTTACAGCTGTAAACTTTTAAAGCAGGAAAATTCAGTCATTTGTTTTACAAAATGACAAGATTCAAAGTGCTTACCTATGAATTTTATCTTAACAGTGTAAATCGGGCACTGTTTTAGGTTCTCATAATGAGCCCTGTTGTGGAGATGGGGGAGGCCAGCATAGAGACTAGGGGATCTTGGTTCCCAGCCACGTTGGAACCCGTGTTGATGATGGTGGGCAGAGTAACCACCTTCAGGCAGGGTTGGGTTAAGAGACCTTTCGTTCTCAGCTTGTGATTCTTATTGTTGGGGCAAGAAGATAGTACATTTTAGTCCTTTGGTGAGGGGATTGAGCAGAGCAGAAACAAGTTGTCAAATGAGAGATAATTCGATCTGACTTTTTCAGTTACCACATGCAGAGGCTCTGCCGGCGCCGGGGGGCAGGGCGGGGCTCAGCCCTGTTGCATCCAGTTGAGTCTTTCTCCTCCCTTCATCCCTGATGAGCTCAACTCTTCCAGCAGATCTAATGATGCTTATCAGTCATGGCTCCTGTGTCTGTATCTCTGTGGGCCCTATTTTCTGGCTCCAGGTCTGTATATCCAACCACTTACCAGATAATCTGCCCAAATGTCCTACAGAAACTTGATGGTAAACATACCAAATAGGATCTCCTCATGTCCCCTGCGAGGCCATCTGGATACTGATAATGAAACTGCTGTCACTGCTCACAGTCGCAGCTCTTACTCCCAGTGGCTTCCTGGACTGACAGCTTTCTGTGCCAGATAGAGTAGGAGATGCTCACGAGAACTTAGCTAACCCCTCACCATGTGGTAGCATCAATATCTTCCTAGTGACCCCAGCCAGAAACCTCTCCTCCTGCTCCAGGTCCAGTCGGTGACCAGATCTTATTGACCCTAGCTCCTTAACCCACCTCCCATTCCTTCCTTCTACGCCAGCTCCCCTGATTGTATATTAGTTCCCATCGTTTCTCTATCAGTCTCTTACCTTTGCTCAGACATTCTCCCCTTCTTAAATTCATCCTCTGTACTATTGCTGGAGTGATCTTTTCTGAAACAAAAGATCACATGATACCCTTCTTAAACCTCTTCAGTTGCCGTCAGGAGAAAATCAGGACTCCTTAGGATGACTTATTCAGCTTTTATCCAAGTGTTCTTATCCAGGTCCTTCTCCTACGTGGAACCCTATGCTGCAGTGATGGCATTGCTCTCCATGGCTGGAAGGATCTATACGTTTGCACTACTGTTCAGGCTTCCCCATAATGGTATGCTTCTCTATCTACATCTTGTACCTTTGCTACCTGTTGTTCCAAACAGTATGTCCCTCAGTGGGAGGATGGTTACAAAACTGTGTGTCTAGGGACTTCCCAGGTGGTCTAGTGGTTGACTCTGCACCCCCAATGCAGGAGGCGTGGAGTCAGTCTCGGGTTGGGGAACTGAAATCCTGTATGCTGTACAGCATGACCCAAACCTTCCCTCTAAGATCAAAACCCCCTAAAACCTCCGAACAAGAAGCAAACACTGTATGGCTATATAATGGATTATTGCATCATCTTTATGAATCTCGTTGTAGAGGAAAGAAAGTACATTGTCAAGTGAAAAAAAGGTATTATAATGCAGTTTGTGTATGATTGCTTTTAATATTATTAGCTATTATCTGTGTCATCTGTCTGTCAATCTAAAGAGGAATAAAACCCTGGAAAGCTATATAACAAAATGTTACTGGTTAGACTTTAGAGTTCTTAATGTTAAGAACTTTGATTTTGTGTGGCTGCATTTCTAAAGTTTCTAGAGTGAATGTCTTATTTTTATTAAGGAAAAGGAATACATGATATTTGTAATAGAAATACTACCGAAGACTGACTGACGGGAATCTGTCCCTTATAGAACATGACCTTTCTCACGGTAGATGTACTAGTTAGGATACCCTGTAACAAGTGGTGTCCCCAATATCCCAATATATAGCAGCACAAATCTAATAGTTGATTCATGCCAGTGAATAGACAAAACACAAGATGTTCTAGTCTTTAGTTTCTTCTGAGAGAGACCGATGCTGACCCCTGATGCATAGCTGAATGTCACTTCTGACCACACTGGTTAAAATAGGCAGAATTCCAATTTGCAGTGGTCATTTTATTCTCAGTGGCTCAGCTACCCTTTGAAAAGTAGACAGATGTGCCTTTTGGTGCCTCATTGTGGTGGTGGGAGAGCCCAATAGTTACGTGCAGAGTGGATCCGAACAGCCATGCATGTTTATGGTAGGTAAACACCGTATAGACTATGTATTCATTCCTGTGTTCGACTTAGCATTTTGCGGGTTGGTTTGGTACTAAATCTTTAAGGTGTGCTGCTCACTAGGTCTGATTTCATCAGCTACCCCTGGAAATGCAGAGAGTTAGGCCATAGTCACTGCCTTTCACTGGCATGTTGGGATGCCTATTAAAGCTCCATGTTTAACAGATCATTTTGACAGAGGGGTGTTTCTTTACCACAGATTCTCAGTGGTAGAGAATCTGTCTGCAGTGTGGGAGACACAAGAGGCCTGGGTGCAATCTCTGAGTCGAGAAGATCCCCTGGAGAAGGAAATGGCAACCCACTCCCGTGTTCTTGCCTGGAGAATCCCATGGACAGAGGAGAGTATGTCCCTCAGTGGGAGGATGGTTACAAAACTGTGTGTCTAGGGACTTCCCAGGTGGTCTAGTGGTTGACTCTGCACCCCCAATGCAGGAGGCGTGGAGTCAGTCTCGGGTTGGGGAACTGAAATCCTGTATGCTGTACAGCATGACCCAAACCTTCCCTCTAAGATCAAAACCCCCTAAAACCTCCGAACAAGAAGCAAACACTGTATGGCTATATAATGGATTATTGCATCATCTTTATGAATCTCGTTGTAGAGGAAAGAAAGTACATTGTCAAGTGAAAAAAAGGTATTATAATGCAGTTTGTGTATGATTGCTTTTAATATTATTAGCTATTATCTGTGTCATCTGTCTGTCAATCTAAAGAGGAATAAAACCCTGGAAAGCTATATAACAAAATGTTACTGGTTAGACTTTAGAGTTCTTAATGTTAAGAACTTTGATTTTGTGTGGCTGCATTTCTAAAGTTTCTAGAGTGAATGTCTTATTTTTATTAAGGAAAAGGAATACATGATATTTGTAATAGAAATACTACCGAAGACTGACTGACGGGAATCTGTCCCTTATAGAACATGACCTTTCTCACGGTAGATGTACTAGTTAGGATACCCTGTAACAAGTGGTGTCCCCAATATCCCAATATATAGCAGCACAAATCTAATAGTTGATTCATGCCAGTGAATAGACAAAACACAAGATGTTCTAGTCTTTAGTTTCTTCTGAGAGAGACCGATGCTGACCCCTGATGCATAGCTGAATGTCACTTCTGACCACACTGGTTAAAATAGGCAGAATTCCAATTTGCAGTGGTCATTTTATTCTCAGTGGCTCAGCTACCCTTTGAAAAGTAGACAGATGTGCCTTTTGGTGCCTCATTGTGGTGGTGGGAGAGCCCAATAGTTACGTGCAGAGTGGATCCGAACAGCCATGCATGTTTATGGTAGGTAAACACCGTATAGACTATGTATTCGTTCCTGTGTTCGACTTAGCATTTTGCGGGTTGGTTTGGTACTAAATCTTTAAGGTGTGCTGCTCACTAGGTCTGATTTCATCAGCTACCCCTGGAAATGCAGAGAGTTAGGCCATAGTCACTGCCTTTCACTGGCATGTTGGGATGCCTATTAAAGCTCCATGTTTAACAGATCATTTTGACAGAGGGGTGTTTCTTTACCACAGATTCTCAGTGGTAGAGAATCTGTCTGCAGTGTGGGAGACACAAGAGGCCTGGGTGCAATCTCTGAGTCGAGAAGATCCCCTGGAGAAGGAAATGGCAACCCACTCCCGTGTTCTTGCCTGGAGAATCCCATGGACAGAGGAGCCTGGCAGGCTGCAGTTCATGGGGTCGCAAAGAGTCAGACCCTCTGAGCACTGGGCTGTGCTTGATGTACCTTGATATAGATTCCTGTAGCAAAACACACTCAGGCTTTATCACTGCCAGCTTAATTGGGTGTCATGATCACATATCTTCTCAGTAGGAGAAATTAAAAATGGCTGATCAAGTCGCCTGTAGAAAACAAAATTGTTAGGTTCAGCCTGCCCACTGTATTAACTAACTGTATTATCTACCGTGTTTAATCACTTTTATTAACTTTCTTTAGTAGTTGTTTCTCCAGGAACCTGCTAAATAACTGTCATTGTGTACTCAGTCGTATTTCTTTTTAAAATACTCATCAGAAAGACCATGGAAATGATTAAGGCCCCGATATCATCCACCTACTTCCTGTTAGAAGAATTGTTGGTGATTTTATGGTGAGCTGAATGTATGCTTGTGCTGCTTTTGTGCAGCCCGGGAAGAAGGGGAACCGGTTCAAAACCGGTGAATGGAGACAATGAGCGCATGGTTGTGATGCTGTGTAAAATAACTAGCCTTTTGTGCGTTTACATTCTGCATGTTACTGTTCCATTCTCAAAATTCTTATTAAATATCGAGAAGATAAAAGATATATCTAAGAATTTTGTGAAAGGGTAGCAAATAATAGCATATGTGTGGTACTTTTCTTCAGCCTCATCTTCGTCATGGGCCATTTGTTCTTGGGTTTCAGCTGACTAATGAACTTTCAAGGCAAGGTCTTCCTTGCAGGCTGATCAAGGTCCTATCTGTTCATTCATAGAAATGGATTAGAAATTTATTATTCACATATCACTTCTTCAGTCAATTTGTATAGCACCTCCCTCCCCCAATCCTATTCCTTTCCTCTTTGATCTGAACCATGACAGAGATCATAAGGGCCATTTGGAGGATGTTGCTTAAATAAATGACGAGAGTCATGAAATTATTTAACAGTGTGGGTAAGTGATAGAAAAAGAGAAGTGGTGAGTGTCCTTTATTTATGTAATGATTTGACAAATATTTATTGGGCATCTGTTTGCCAGGCTTTCTGCTGCTTTCTGGTATCTCAGTGATGATATAATTAGGCATGGCCCTTTCCAAGCTAATGGGGCAGAAAGAACAGTTACACAAAGGACTACAAGATATACACATGTACGTGTGTGTTTTTTTTGGGTGGGCCAAAAAGTTTGTTCAGGATTTTCCATAATGTGTTAGGAAAGACCTGACTTTTCGGCCAACCATATATATATGTGTGTGTGCATGTACAAAGTTTAGCACAATTATATATATATTATGTAAGTGCTAAGTTTTATATGGGAAAAATTGCAAGGTATGATGAGAACATAGAACAGTTTGAAAGATATAAGAAGGTCTTCTTGAGAAAGCGACATTTCTGGTGGGAGTGGGAAGAGGAGGAGGAGAAAGGAAGACAGAAGGACGTTTCCACACCTGATGGAGAGAAGAGGGCCAGCAAAGAGGGGAGTCAGGGCAAAGGAGGCAAGGAGGAGATCTGAGAGGTAACGGGAAAAAAATCAGATCATTCTGGAATTTTTCAGATTCTGGATTTTGTCCTAAAATCCTGAAATACCACTGGAAGGTTTTTAAGCACAGGAGTGATAAAACTTCTGTTTTGAAGAGACATTGCAGTTGGCTGTTGTGCAGAGTGTGGATGAAAAGGGACATAGTGGGGTGACAGGGCACTGAGACGAGGCTCTGGATGAGATCAGGATGCAGGCTTGCTCCAGAGAGGAAGCAGGTGGGGGCAAAGAGAAGCAAGAGTGTTCCAGCTGGTTTTGGAGGCATCTTTTCATTTTGGTTATCAGCTAGGATTTCTGCTAAAGGGGAAGGTGGAGGGTGGTTCTTGAATTTCTGGCACAAGCCCTGGTGTGCATGAGAGGGAAGGGGAGGGGAATCCTGCACAAGGAGGGCGAAGCTCAGTGTGCTTTTGATCCACCCAAAGGGAAGTGCCAAGTCAGCACTTGGATGGATGGAACTCAAAAAGAAGTCTGAGTTGGATTTAGGAACATGGGAGTTCTGGACAGGGATTTAGTATTTCTCTCTGCATGAAATAGATACAGTTCCTTAGGGAAAGAGGGTCGGGGGAAAAGTGAGTAGAAGATGAAGCATGAAGAACAGCAGCCTTTAAAGCTGAGGCAGAGGAAGGGAAAAAAGGGATGGAGCAGCCAGAGAAGCAAAAGGAAGACCTCACAAAGATTCAGGATGGAGGAAGTGGTCAGCTGCATCCTTCACTGGCAGCAGGTTTGTACCACTGGGCCACCAGGGAAGCCCTTAGCTGTGTCCCTAGAAAATCATTTCAGAAGATGGGGGAAGGAGAGCTTGCCCAAAGAAGCATGTCCTGAGTGCTGACTGCTGCCAAGCACTTTGCATTTAAAAGTGTACGTTGTCCTCCAAGTAAAAAATAAAGTGAAACTTCACATTGTCTGGGACTTCCCTGGCAGTCCAGTGGTTAAGACTTCACCTCCCAACACAGAGGATGTGGGTTCGATCCCTGGTCAGGGAGCTATGATCCCACTGTCCCATGGCCAAAAAACCAAAACATAAAACAGAAACAATATTGTAATACATTTAATAAAGGCTTAAAAAACGGTCCACATCAAAAAAAATTAAAAAAAAAAAAGTGTACTTCGTTAACAGCATGAAGGCATTTTAAAGAGTTCTGGCCAAGTGCCAAGGGTGGACTCCAGACAGGGGTGGGTTGAAGTAGTACCGGCCAGCCTTTGGGTTATTAAGACTGGCTCTTAGCAATACTTCTATGTATTTGAACCTAAGTAGCAGGAAGCCATTTAAAAAAACATCTTTTTTTGATGTGGGCTTGGGAAGAATCTCTCAACTTGAGAGATCTAATAAGTAGTTTGTATGATGATAATGATTAAAAAAAAATCAGATTGCTAAATATAGTGTAGCTAAAGGGTTGCTGCAGGTCACCCTTTTTATTAGTGTTTTTCCCCATGGCTAGGAGTTCTTTCCTACTTACCACATAAGCCACTTCAATGACAGATGATTGTTCCAATTTTTCTTGACACACCGACTTGAGAACTAACTACTGTCTCTCTAGTAGGTACCCAGGTCCTATGGGAATCTAATGCTTCATCACGTGAAGACTTGTGAAGTGATGTCTATCAATCTAATTTGAAAAAAATATTTGAGTCAAAAGGTCCTTGAACCGTGTATTAGAGCTACCTTTATCTGAAGTTCTGACTGGGCATTTTAATAGTAGCAGTCAAAAATGCAAAGTTATTATTCTGACAGTAACTGAATATGTTTCTCCGGACCATCTGTATACAGTCTTTATTGTCTAGTCAGCTGCTGGTCTGACGCATTCATGGCTATACTTGCATGAGGACTTTGAGCCACCATGGGAAGAACATTTTTGAATTTCCTGTTTTCATTTGTGCCATGGCAGTGTCTTCACGCAAAGATTTGTTTTTTACATTGGGTTTGCATGTGTGTGCTAAGTCACTTCAGTTGTGTCTGACTCTTTGCGACCCTATGGACTGTAGCCTGCCAGTCTCCACTGTCCATGGGATTCTCCAGGCAAGAATACTGGAGTGGGTTTCCCTCCTCCAGGAGGGATCCCTCCTCCTGGATCTTCCTGACCCAGGTTTGCCTACTTTTAATAAGTGTATGTAAGCTAGAATCACATTTATGAAAACCATACATTTATAGATCAAAAGAAATGGGCCAAAGGATAATAAAGAAATCTCCAAAACATAGGAAGAATAGCTTGGAAACCTTTGACTTCAGCAGCAGGCCCCATGGTCTCATTCACCCAGGGAGCCACAGATGAGTTTTTTGACCAGATGTTTCGATCTTGGACATACCAGTGGTTTCCAAAACAGGGTTTGTACGTTAGAATGTACAGATCCTTGGACTTAACTCCTGGAGAAAACAGTTCATTTGGTTCAGGTCTTTTCCCCTGAGACTCTGTGTTTCGGGAACTCTCTCCAGGTGATTTGGAGGCCTTGGACTCTTGTGGTGTCTAAGGTGGTTTCAGTTCATAATGCTGAGGATTTTTTGGACAATCAGAAGCTGGGTAAGAAAAGAGAACTGATGGAGTTTCTCATGTGTGCCAAATATGCTTTACATATTTTCCCTCCTTTATTCCTGAACACCATCTTGTGAGATATATCACTCTCTTCCAATTTTAACCCGAGATTCCAAGTGGTTTGCAGAACTTAAAGGTCAGGCAGCTGCTGGAGGCAGAACATCTATTTGCATTCAGGTCATTTGACTTCCTCGGTTAGAACCATGATGAGGTTCGGAGCAGTGCAGTCAGAGAATTTAGGGGCCACCATCCTTTGAGCAAGGCCATCATGCCCTCTTTGTCGTGGGGAGCACCTGTTTCCATGCAGATAAGTGGAAACCTTTCCTGTTTATCTTCAGGGAGTGTCCATATGGGTGACTGAGTGGGGAGAACTGGATACTTTTTGAGAGTTTTGAAGTCAGACCCATTTGGACCAAACCATGGTCATTCAGATGGTAAAGAATCTGCCTGCAATGCAGGAGACCTGGGTTCAGTCCCTGGGTCGGGAAGATCCTCTGGAGGAGGGAATGGCAACCCACTCCAGTATTCTTGCCTGGAAAATCCCATGGACAGAGGAGCCTGGCGGGCAACAGTCCATGGAGTCACAAAGAATCGGACACAACTGAACAACTTAACACTTTAATGTCTTCAACAGTTTGCAAGGAACAAGCCTGGTCATCCTGTTCAGCGCTGATACCATGTCTCTGAAAGGTTTGTGCTAACATGTTCGAGTCTGAATGAGGGAATTCCACACATGGTCATGAATATTTCTCCAGGAAGCAGATGAGACCTGATGGGGTCTGGAAGGGAAGATCTGGAGGCTGGCGTGGACTTAGTACCCTGCTTAAGGGTCAGGCCTTGCCTTCTGGACCTATGTCTGTGGCTCGTGATCTTGGAGACATTCCTTGATGGCTCTAAACTCGATGTACAAGCGAATAATACATCTTCCTTGGAGATGAGTGTGTGTGAGCTGCGATAGTGTAGTTCTAGCACCTCGGTCATGGTGAATGCCCTCTTCACGCAAGTGGAAGAGCAAGAGGCTCCACCATGGAGCCTGATGGGAGGCAGGAGGATGCCTGTAGCTGCGGCATGACAGGAAGTGGCAAAGAGACAGAAACATCACTTGCTTGAGGGCTGTGCCCTCCACTCTCTTAATGAATTCATGTTTTCTTAGTCCATGGCACCAAAGGTTCTTTAACAAGAGGGCTGCTCCAAGGGTGGTGTATGGCCAGCCGCCCAGACCAGCCTGGTGCTCATCAGAACTGCAGATTTCTGAGTCCACCCCAGAGCCTCTACTCTCCAGGTGTTTCTTATTTTTTTTTTAAGTTAAAATGATTGTAGAAGTGATTTTTTTCTTTTTTCAAATCCTTTTCCCATTTAGGTTGTTACACAACATTGAGCAGAGTTCCTTCTGCTATACAGTAGGTCCTTGTTGGTTATCCAGTTTAAACATAGTGGGGCATACAAGTCAGTTCCAACCTCCTGGTGTCTCAGATGCTCTCTGAAGGCTGAGCAGCTCTGCTTCCCGAGGCAGGCTCCCTCTGTGTGAGTCGCATCTGGGAAGTTGCTTGGTCACTGAAGAGCGTGTGGGCAGGCTCAGCCATGCTGGCTTTGCAGCGCAGGTTCTTCCTGCAGGATGCTGTAGATGGTGGCAGGTGAAAGAGTGAAGGAAAAAAAATCTTTCCTAGAAACGTTAAGTGATACCACGCCCTCCCTTTCTGCAGGAACTCTGGGACGTGGTGTGGAGAATGAGTAATAATGGACACCAACCAAGGACGCTCATGGAAGAACAGTGGGTACCGTGAGGGCAGACAGGATGGTGGGATGGAGGTTGAGAGAATGTGTCTGAGGTCCCCCTGGGAGGGAAGTGGAGACCCCCTGCCCGACCACTGAGTGCGCTGATTGGGGCAGGTGCTCTTAGGGAGGGGAACTGCAGTGGGCCCTGATCCAAGAATGACTTCAAGGTAAGTTTCCAGAAAAAGATCCAGAAAAAGGTCTTTTTCCAGAAAAAGATCCACCTGCCAGACTCTGCTTGCCTAACTGGAGTTCATGGTGGTGGCTCAACCGTTTAAGGCTCTGGGAAGATTTCCCATCTTGCTGTGGGCTCTGTGGAATCAGACTGAGTAGATTTTTTGTATTTAAAAAATGTTAGGAAATTGAGCAAGATGAAAACCCACCTTGGTAACTGCTAAACTGGGCACGAGGCTGCTTTCTGTCCTCTTCTATGAATGAGCTGATTTGGTGTGCTCATCCTGTGCAGAGTCCTCCTGTTTGCTACCTCACTTCATCCCAGTTAGAATTCGGAGGTTGCCATCCTTATACCCATTTTACAGAGGAAACCATCTCAGAGCAGTTATGGTGTTTGCCCAAGGCACACAGCTAAGTGAGTGATGAAGCTGAGATTCAGAACCAAACCAGGCTTCTTAGAAAACTTCCTTGTATACTAAGTGCAGGCTTTCTCTATTGGTGGTTTAGTTGCTAAATTGTGTCCCACTCTTGTGACCCCTTGGACGGTAGCCCGCCAAGCTCCTCTGTCCATGGAATTCTCCAGGCAAGAATCCTGGAATGGGTTGCCATTTCCTTCTCTAGGGGGGCTTTCTCTATTTGGCTGTTAGAAAAAAAAAAAAAAA
>SJYR01003824.1:107832-137883 GCA_006410655.1 Kobus ellipsiprymnus
CGTTACAATGTAGATACTGAAAGTCATAGTATGTATTCCCTACCCTCTCTAATTCCATAGGTATTTATTTATTGATTGATCACTGACTGCTCCTTGCATGGTATAACTGTTGTTAGGCAGGATATGGAGAAGTTTGAGGAACTTATGATCCAGCAGAGGAGAAAAGATAGGTATATGCTTTTGACCAGAAAGCAGGTGCTACATGTCACAGGAGTTTAGACCTATGACTTTCTCCTAGGAGAAAGTCCCTCTCTTGTGACAAACCAAAAAATAAATAAAAAACAAAACCAAAAAAACAAACCTTTAGGAAGCATGTTAAGATAACACTTTTGTGGTAAATGGGATTGTTTCATTTTATGTTTTCAGAATGTGTTAAAAATTGTTTGCAGGAGCATGTTGCATATGTGTGTCCTGAGTTGGAAAAACAATTAGAACAGGGAGTGTATAAAAAAAATACTAGACATTTGCCCCTTCTTGGGGGCTTTCCAGGGGGCACTCGTGGTAAAGAACCTGCCTGCCAGTGCAGGAGACGTAAGGGATGTGGGTTTGATCCCTGGGTCAGGAAGATCCCCTGGAAAAGGAAATGATAACCCACTCCAGTATTCTTGCCTGGGAAATTCCATGGACGGAGGAGCCTGCTGGACTACAGTCCATGGTGTTGAAGAGTCAGATACAACTGAAGCGCCTTAGCACGCACACACTCTTCTTCTTGAATAACTTCTGTATAATAAGGCCAACTTGCCACTAGAGATAATAAAACTCTCAGCCAAGATTCACCCAGTGGGGGAGAAGTTACTACTGTAGGTTTTTTGTTTTTGGGAGGAGCATGGAAAAAATGTATATCGGCACTCTTACTTGGAAGCAATATAATTTTGGTTTTAGTAGCAGAAGAGAGAATAATACCCTGGCTTCATTGCTATTATCAGAAAGCATGCTTCTGTGTTTATTTTGAGGTAAGGTTTTTTTCATATCCTGTTGGGAGTCTGTAGTAAGAGTTATTTTCTAGGATATTATTTGGCCATCATTCTTTGAAGTTCATGTCTCTGGTCTCATTCTTAATTGTTTTTACATTTTTTATGACTAACGTTTAAGCTACCACGCATTAAAACTATTGCAGGACCTAAGTATATTATAAATTTATCTGACGTGTTATTGCTTCTGCATTAGAAGATGGAAAATAATTACTATTCTTGTTCTTGTTGTAATGCTATTATGATGATGATTTAGTATTTCCCCAGTTTATGTAATTTGGTTCTTTTCTTCATTTGTTTTTTTGTTTGCTGCACAGGATATTTGCCTACTTATATTGAAGAGAAATAAACTCTCAGAGCTGTTGATTTGAGAATCCTTTTACAATGCCATGTTAATCTATTTAGCTCCCAGACATTTCTTAGCTGATCAAAGGAATTTCTTGGCCACTCCCAGAGGTCTGACTGACTTTTATCTATCCTAATGAAGGTTCCTCAGCTTACTTGGGTCTGTTCTTGGCCCTAAGTGAATTAGTGAACCAGAATTTCAGTCAAGGAAAACAAGCAATGCTGCATTCTTTTCTCAGTTTTTAACCTTACCATTCAGCAGGTGCTGCCTAAAGTTGTTGCTGTGATGTGAGAGCAAACTTAGGTCTGCAGAGCCTATACTGGCAATATTTTAGGGAACTATATGGGTCTTTCATGCCATTCATTCCAGGGAGGATTTTTATTTGTTTTGTTTTTGGCCATTTGTTTGTGCAGTGTAGAATCTTACTAGTTCTCCGACCAGGGGTCAAACCCAGGCCCCTGCACTGAAAGTGCTGAGTCTTAACCACTGAACCACCAGGGAAGTCCCGTGCCATTAGTTTCAGATGCATTTGTGACGGTTTGTAGATATGCATGGGTAAAACAAATGCTTCTCCACCAAGCAACCAACCAGCCAGCATGTTCAGCCCAGTATCATTGATTTCTGTGGATAGTTTCGTAGCGAATGACTTGACACAAAGTTATTAACTAAATGATATGTTCTGACCTTTACCACAGAGAAGGCAATGGCACCCTACCTCAGTACTCTTGCCTGGAAAATCCCATGGATGGAGGACCCTGGTGGGCTGTAGTCCACGGGATCACTAAGAGTTGGACACGACTGAGCGACTTCACTTTCCCTTTTCACTTTCATGCCTTGGAGAAGGAAATGGCAGCCCACTCCAGTGTTCTTGCCTGGAGAATCCCAGGGATGGAGGAGCCTGGTGGGCTGCTGTCTATGGGGTTGCACAGAGTCGGACACGACTGAAGCGACTTAGCAGCAGCAGCAGCCTTTACTAAGCAGTGTCCTAAGGATGTCCACTGTTTTAAATCCTCAACAAAATGTTTAAAGCCAACAAAGTCTTCAGCAGACCACTGCTTGCAATCTTCACATTCATAGTCATTTTTTTCCCCAGTAAATATGCTTTGAGCCCTTATGAGCCAAATACTCAGACACATTGCTAAATAAGTCCTTATCCTTATGGTGTAGGTTTGTATTTTATAGTCTGTCAGTTCAGGGGTCTCAGAAAGGCCATCTTTTCTCAAAGTATTTTCTGAAGTTAAAAGAAAAAGGGTCATCTTGGGATTTAACCTGAGTTCTCATCGTCTCCTGACCACATGATGGGCTTTAAGGAGAAGAGGGCATGACCAGAGAATACCTTTAGAGAGCAAATGACTTTCCAGCACGGGACAGGGGCTGGCACTTTCAGGGTAGATGAAGCCATAAAGTCAAGCTGGGCAGTTGGTAGACAGGAATAAATCACTTGTGGGCATGGGAGAGGCTTCCAGATTTTCACAAGATCAAGAGCTCTAAATGCCATTTAAGCACTTTACTGCTTAATTTTTAAATAATAATTAAAAAAAAAACCATATAAGTTGATACTGTGCTGCTAACTGAAAACATGAGAGATGGAAACAGTGGCTGGCTTTATTTTCTTGGGCTCCAAAATCACTGCAGATGGTGACTGCAGCCATGAAATTAAAAAATGCTTGCTCCTTGGAAGAAAAGCTATGACCAACCTAGATAGCATATTAAAAAGCAGAGACATCACTTTGCTGACAAAGTTCCGTCTAGTCAAAGCTATGGTTTTTCCAGTGGTCATGTATGGATGTGAGAGTTGGACTATAAAGAAAACTGAGCGCTGAAGAATGGATGCTTTTGAACTGTGGTGTTGGAGAAGACTCTTGAGAGTCCCTTGGACTGCAAGGAGATCCAACCAGTCCATCCTAAAAGAGATCAGTCCTGAATGTTCATTGGAAAGGATGTGAGAGTTGGACTATAAAGAAAACTGAGCGCTGAAGAATGGATGCTTTTGAACTGTGGTGTTGGAGAAGACTCTTGAGAGTCCCTTGGACTGCAAGGAGATCCAACCAGTCCATCCTAAAAGAGATCAGTCCTGAATGTTCATTGGAAAGACTGATGCTGAGGCTGAAACTCCAATATTTTGGCCACCTGATGGGAAGAACTGACTCCTTGGAAAAGACCCCGCTGCTGGGAAAGATTGAAGGCAGGAGGAGAAGGGGATGAAAGAGGATGAGATGGTTGCATGGTATCACTGACTCGATGGACACGAGTTTGAGTAAGCTCTGGGAGTGGTGATGGACAGGGAGGCCTGGTGTGCTGCAGTCCATAGGGTTGCAAAGAGTCGGACACGACTGAGTGACTGATCTGAACTGAAAATGAGCTATCCTTCAAAAAATGCATTTGTCTCCGTGAATGATGGGCTCCTGAAAATTTGTGAGAAGGCTATCATAGGCTTAGTTAGGCCTTGTTGTTTCCAGCCTCATTTCAAAAAGATAAAACAAACGTCGCGGTCTTTGCATTTTCAATGCCCACTAGTTCGCCCTGCCACCTGACATTCCTGGGTTCCCGTTTCTCCATTTCTGGGTTTCTTTTGCTCTGTAAATGCCTATTTGATTGAATGTGCTGGGCCTGGGTGATGTGAGAGATGGAATGACGACTGAGTGACTGAATGAATAAATAAAAAGTAAGTTAATGAAGTGGCAACCCACTCCAGTACTCGTGCTTGGAAAATCTCACAGATGGAGGAGCCTGGTAGGCTGCAGTCCACGAGGTCTCGAAGAGTTGGACACGACTGAGCGACTTCACTTTCACTTTTCACTTTCATGCATTGGAGAAGGAAATGGCAACCTACTCCAGTGTTCTTGCCTGGAGAATCCTAGGGACAGGGGAGCCTGGTGGGCTGCCATCTATGGGGTCTCACAGAGTCGGACATGACTGAAGCAACTTAGCAGCAGCAGCAAATGAAAAAAAGTCAAGTGCTTCATCATTCAGGGCCTTGTCCAGCTAACTTTGTAGTAGGTACTGGTAGAGCGCCTCTCTATATCTGAATTCCTCCATGTCTAATTCCTCCTTGTCTAACAGAATAAGAGAACTTAGAAGGAAAGTTTCCTTAGATCTTATTATCACTACTGAGATGGAAGGGGATGACAGAGGATGAGATGGTTGGATGGCATCACCGACTCAGTGGACGTAAGTTTGACTAAGCTCTGGGAGTTGGTGATGGACAGGGAAGCCTCGCATGCTGCAGTCCATGGGGTCACAGAGTCGGACATGACTGAGCGACTGAACTGAACTGAGATGGAATGGATTGAAGAATGTTAGAAACACTTGTAGCTCAGAGGAATAAAACATACCCATGATTTGTTGCTGATGTGGGGAGAGAAACAAAGGGAGTCCTTTGGGCTCCTCTCCCCAGCATTATCCTCACGAGCCCCTCCCATATTAGGAGGACTTGGTCCTGTGATTCATGGGGCCATGTGTCATCTTAGGCCTCCTTTCCTTGTCTGTGGCCAAGTATGGAAGGGCTTGTGTTCCCAGGGACAGCTGAGGACCCTGCAGGGCAGGCCCACTGGCCTTTCCTGCTCACAGCATGGATGGGGCCCCCGTTGCGTGCTCAGGGGTCTGCGTCAATGCTCAGTGAGGCTGGTTTCCTGGAGCGCTGTGGGTCTGCTCCACAGACCTGGGATAGATCGGATTGGAAACTCTGGGAAATCTCAGTGAGCCGCTGTGGCTAAACTTCATACCCAGGCACTGTGTGCCAAAGGAGTTCTGGATTTGGAAGTAGTCAGAACACTGGAGAACTTGCCCACCTATTTATAAAAATGATGTCAATGATTATTTCCTTCAGCTGGGAGCCCCAAAGAGGAATGGGGGTGAGGGGCAGGACACAGAACCGATGGCCTTCCCCCACTTCAAGTCACTAGGACGGTCCAGTATTTTTGCTTTTTCTGTGTGTTTGGTACCCATTATGCACTTAGCACTGAGTGATGGTGTCCGTGTGCTTGTTTTCCTGATCAGGCTGCGGGTGAGGGGGTTTGAAGGTTAGACATTTGTGGATCTCCAGCAGCACCTAACAGTGTTTTAAAGCATGACTTATTGCACTTTTTCCCCCCAAATGTGAAAGACGTTTATGTAGCATCTTGTCTCCTTAGGAGCAGGACTTCCATGAGGCAGAGGGCAGGCTTGTGTGCGATTACTGGGCAGGTTTGTAGTTTGCATCGCACTTGGAGTAGATGAGGGACTCTCCAAAGCACTGCTCTGCTTCCTCTGGTGGGTGGCTTTCTCCTCTCATTCTTCCCCTTTGCTATTTTTGGAGATGAAAATCAGAGGAGGGAGCTGCAGGTTGAGATGATGATGAGGAAACCAGAAAGCAAAGAGAACAGGTAGATGTATTCAGTTCTATTTCATTCACAACTCAAACTTTGATTAGGAATGTGACCTTTCCCTGTAAAAATAATTATCACGATTCTCTGGTTGATTGGCTCAGAGAAAGGAGAGGCAGGGAGAAATGCTATAGTCTTTTGCAATGTGATAGACAAATGTCATTCTTGGTTTTTTTTTTTTTTTTTTTGATGTGGACCACTTTCAAAGCCTTTACTGAATTTGTTACAATATTGCCTCTGTTTTATGTTTTGTATGTGGGATCTTAGCTGCCCTACCAGAGATTGAACCCACACCCATTCCATTAGAAGGTGAAATCTTAACCACTGGTGGTGGTGGTGGTTTTTCAGTCCCTAAGTCATGTCTAACTCTTTGCGACCCCATGGACTGAAGCATGCCAGGCATGCCTGTCCTTCACTATCTCCTGGAGCTTACTCAAACTCATGTCCATTGAGTCGACGATGCCATCCAACCATCTCATCCTCTTTGCCCCTTTCTCTTCCTGCCCTCAATCTTTCCCAGCATCAGGATCTTTACCGATGAGTCTGTTCTTCACATCAGGTCTGCCACTGCATCACCAGGGAAGTCCCAACATTTGTCATTTTTGACCTAACTTGTCCCTGACCATCCTTTTTCTCAGAGCCCCCTTCCTTCTCCAGCAGAGAGAGACACCAGCAATTCCCCTGCAGGCCAGGCTTCCCACTCCTGAGAACTCCCCACAAGGAAGAAGCAATCAGGATGCTTTTCAGAAAACCTAAGATGTGTTGGGTTTCTTTGAAAAAGAGATGAACTAAGTGAGTGGTGAGGAGAGGGCAGTGGCACCCCACTCCAGTACTCTTGCCTGGAAAATCCCATGGACGGAGGAGCCTGGTAGGCTGCAGTCCATGGGGTCGCTGAGGGTCGGACACGACTGAGCAACTTCACTTTTACTTTTCACTTTCATGCATGGAGAAGGAAATGGCAACCCACTCCAGTATTCTTGCCTGGAGAATCCCAGGGGTGGGGGAGCCTGGTGGGCTGCCGTCTATGGGGTCTCACAGAGTCGGACACAACTGATGTGACTTAGCAGCAGCAGCGAGTGAGTGGTGAAAGAATTAGCTTTGTGTGGGGAAGCAGTGGATATACCTGCAAAGAGTGGGGAAGGATGGAAAATGAGTCAGAGAGAAGGTGTGGTTGATAGTGAAAGCTCGTTAAGAAATTGGCTGGAAAGTTAACCAGAGCCAGGGGGAGGGCTGGTTCTACCAGGTCATTAAGATTTTGTCCTGCAATAGTCCTCTGTAACTTCCTCTTTAACCACTAAAACACTAGTATACATTATAACTGAAGTTAATATTATGAGAAAAAATTAAGTGTTTTAGTAGATTCTTTGTGCCATTTTGAGAGAAGGGTGCTCTCAAGTGGAGAGAGAGATGGTGGTTGAATTGCCAGTTCAGTAATGGCCATTGCTCACTTCCTCAGGGGAGGGGAAAAGAACAAACCACAATCGACTGGCACAACTTAATAGATGATGAGTTAATCAAGGCCTAAGACTCTGCTTGGGACTGGGGTGGATGAAGAATGTATGAGCGATGACCAGTGGGCTTATGGTCTCATTGTAAGTATCTGGGCCTTGGGAGATAACGAAACTACAAGATTATTTTTGGCAAAAATGTCAAATGAACAAGTCATGGGTATATGATATAAGTGTTCAGAGGAGGTGGAGCTCATTTTCACCTGCAAGGGTCAGAAGAAGCTTTGTTGAGGGCGGTTAGGTTGTGAACCGTAAATGATGCGGCATGTCAAAGAAAAACCAGAGTTGGACAGTAATTAAAGTGATAAAAACAGATTATGATTAATCAGGACACTTGGAGTGGGGGGAAAAGCCTCAGTATTGAACTAGACTCAGTTCTGGGTATGGTATGGGCAAGTGGTGAGTGTAGATTTATGACCAAGTAAGTAGCGGGGTGGGGAGAGGAATCACGGGTAATAGGGATTCAGGGTAAACTGACCCAAAGGATTCTTGCTGAAGACAGGCTAGGGTGATTAGACATCACCTGGGGGGTGAAGTGGAGGATAGGGAACCTATCAGATATTGGAGAGGGCGATTCTGGTTAACCTGACTTAGAAGGGTTCATGCTAAAACGAGGTTTTACAAAGAACTGCATAGCTGAACCTGGGAGAAGATTCAGGAACTTGCCAAAAGTTTGATCAAGTGAAGAACCTTTGTCAGTAACACGGAGGAAGCCACAGATGTGAATGATTGGGTATCTCCAGTGGTCTGGACCCTTATAACAGTTCTAGAAGAAAGGTGTACCACTCTCATTTTATAATAAGGAAACGCAGACTCAAAGTATAAATTCGTGATTCAGACTTCCTCAGCCATGAATATAGTCAAAGTCAGAGCTGGATTTTAAACCCAGGGCTTCTCTAACACCAGGTTGCCGTTAGGCTGTTCTGCACCGACCCTGGTCTGGAGCAGGAAGGCCAATGCTTTGCACCTAGGATGGAAACCAGATTGTTTTATTGAGGGCGTGAGTCATCTAGGGGGGAAAAGGGTGGTGAATTTGAAAAGCTGGGCTGAGGACTGGTTGAAGTGTCTTAACAAAGAAGGGGCCATTATTGAAGGAGCTCCAGGCAGGAGGAGGAGGGGAGAGGAGCCTGGCTGTGTGTCAGACAGCTTCAGAGAGAAGAGCTAAGCAAAGAATGACTTTGTAGACGTGAAAAGTAAAAGTGTTAGTCGTTCAGTCCTGTCCGATTCTTTGGGACCCCATGGGCTGTAGCCTGCCAGGCTCCTCTGTCTGTGGGGATTTTCCAGGCAAGAATACAGGAATGGGTTGCCATGCCCTCCTCCAGGGGATCTCCCTGACGCAGGGATCAAACCCAGATCTCCCATATTGCAGGCAGATTCTTTACGGTTTGAGCTACCCGAGAAGCTTCTTGTAGATACGACCAAAAGTTTTATTTGACTGGTTGAATTCTAAACTTGATTACTCTTGAGTCTCAACTTGTGTTTGAAAATCGACTATTAATATGATCAGTCTTTATTAAATCTGAAGTTCTCAGTCAATATAGAAAAGCAGAGGCTTGCTTTCTTTTGGAAAGTTTAATTCTCATAGTTTTGTTGTGTTACATTGCCTTCATCCTGGATGCATTAATGAAGTGGTGTGATAATGACCCAGGGCGCCCATCTGTTTAATTCTACTAATTTGCTCCATTTTCGAATGAGTTTTCTTTGCTGCAGGAGCCGCAGTGGAGCATGGATGCTGCTGAAAAGAATTTAAGTGCCCCCTTTAGCACCACCTCAGGGACAGCCCCCTTCCCAGCCCCCAGATAATTTTCTTATTGTCTTTTTGCCATTTGGGGATGCTGCCATGTTATTTGCAATTGAAATATAGTTTTTAAATGTGCCTCCTGTTGTGTTTTTATAGAAAGAGAGCCTCCGCTTCTGGAAAATAAAACACCATTGACTGAACCAAGAGCCCTTCAGAAGGGTTTTAATTACTGCATTAATTGCAAACTTCGGGACAAATTGGGCCCCAGTAGTAACAAGTCGTTGGGCAGATTCTTGGGTTGCTTTAAAGAAAACGTTAAAAGCCTTTGAGTTGTGAGAGGGATGGGATTGAGAGAAGGAGGTGGGTGCACTAGAGAGGCACTGCTTTTCTTCAGGCTATGAGCTTTACATTAAAAAAAAAAAAAAAAATCCTTCCCCCATTTGCATTTTCAGGGAAGTGTCTAATGGCTTACTGCTCAAGGGCCTCAGAGGTTCCTGCCTTGACTTGGGTTAGAGAAAAGCGGGGAGATGGTGTAAATATTGTAGATTAGAATTTATCTAAAAAAAAAAATAGGTGGCTGGGGAAAAATACACTTGGTGTGGTCCTTTTAGTATGGTAATCTTTGAAATGCTAATTTTTTATTCAGAAGAGAGAAAAAGAAAAAAAGACCAGTAATTTCCTTCTCTGGCAGAACACCCACTAAAGTGGTTCCTTCATGTTCAGTTTCTTTGGCTTTTGGGCAAATTACCAACAATGTGAGCTTGGGGACTGCTAGAAGATTCATTCTCTAAGCCAGTTTTTATGACATTTACTTTGGTGTCTTTTCCTGGGAAAATAACTGGCTAAATACCGAGGTGATGGAATTGCATTCCATGCCTCAGTGATTCATTCAGAATGGTGTCTTCCTTCTAACAGGCTTTTGAGAGAAATTATCCCGAGTATCATTTCTGGCAGGACTAGGAGGACGGTTCAGATTTGAAAACGTAAGTGGCAGTCACATGTGTTTTTCTGGTTTACAGTACTTTAGCACTTAGGATGTGTCAAGCACTTCTCTAAAACTCGTTCAATCCTCGTGACAACCCTGCCAGGTTTGGGACAATCATTAACTGTATTTGGCAATTGAGGAAATAGCCTCAGAGAGTCTAACTGGAAAGATCAAACTGACCTCCGGAGTCAACTTATTCTAACTGAGGACTCTAGAAGACATTCATCCTGTTTACCATCAACTTGAATATTCATTGACAGGTGCTGATTGTTATTCTTATCTCCCTCAAAGACAAACTGTCTCTCTCTCCTCTCCCATCCATCTACCCACCCATCTATCCATCCATGCATCCCTCCATCCACAACAGCTAGCTACCTAACTATCTAACAAATATTTATTCAGCAGTGTTCTGGGAACAGGATTAGGCATTATGATGTGAGAAAAGACCCTATCCCTACATTTGAGGAGCTCTCAGTCTTATTTGGAAGCCAATAAGGTGCTCTGTGGTGGAACTTGTGACCCACGCTTAGGAGGGCTCACTCATCAATTCAGTGTTTTAACAAAGTACAGAGCTAGTAGATGCCAAGCCCTATAGACCAGTAGCCTTGGTAGTTACAGTCTCGTTAGGGGAGATGGACAGGTAGATGGCACATTGCAGTTGGGTGAGGTAATTGCTACGATGATGCCAAGTCAGTAGGAGTCCAGCATTTGTAAATGTACAAGGCACAGAGCCAAGAGAACTGCATCATGATTTGATCTGTTTGGAGAGCAGAGTGTAAATGGATAAGAGGTGAGAGGTGAGGCTGGAGAGGTCCAGGAAAGGGCTAGGAGTCCATGGTGTTCTCCACTTGCTTAGGGACCCCGGACTCCATCAGAACCACGAGAACAGTACTTTTTGCCCAGCACTAAGGTCTCAGTCACTTTAATGGCAAAGTGGAAAAGCAGAACCAGAGTGTAACCTAAAATTAAGCGGCGATAAGATACTGCACATTTCAGAAGATTGGCAATCACTGCTCTTATTTATAGCTTATAGCTATTTCCTCACCAGAGACAGACTGTGAGAGAGTCTGGATCCTGTGTCTATTTCTGGGATTTTGGTTCAGCAATAAAGATGATGTTGGAGAGGAAAGAAAAGGGAGGGGGTTAAAAATCAATGCACGTCGAATTAATTCTGATTTTTCCATTGAAAGAATGATCATATTTTAAGGTCATAATATGGAGCAGAGGCTTAGATATTTGATGGGTGGATTTTGACGTTTCCCTATAAGCAAGTCATGAAAACATTACAAAGCTACCAGATTTTGTACTTTACCCAATTAAAAGGAATGGAGTGGAATTGGATAATGGGTTGTGGAACCTCTTATTCCTGGATCATTGGTTTCGATAGATCCCAAATTGGCAGTAACTGTAAGTTATTTCAATTTTATGTTGGCTCAGTGGCTGGAATGAAGTGGGTTAATTGACGTGGTTTGCTTTTGGGGGAGGAATGCCCTAGTCACAGAAATCGCTAAAGCTCATTGGCCTTCCTTACTAGATCCCCAGGCATTTTTCCAGGATACAGTGTCGGGGAGAGAGGTGTTTCTTTGTCTCAGGCTGCCTTCTTCCTGTGTCTGAATGGACAGTGGACCAAGAGTATTATTTAGGAGCAGGAGTCTAATTGCAATTGATAGTGTTATTCAGTGGATCAGAAAGCTGTGTCCTCAACCCAAAATTGATGATTAGGAAATCATAGCCTAGATATTTGGAAGGAAGTGCTGGAGAAAGATGTGGGTAGGTGTGGAGGCTGGGCTCTCTGACATGCATCCCTAAAGCCCGTTTATTTTTGTTTCAGTGCTTCACTCCACAGTAGGTATGGACACTGAGCTACTGTGAAAAGTATATGTTTCATACAGTTTTATATACACAGTCCCTGATGTAATGCATAACTTACAGTAGAAGTTAGTAATTGTGAATGAACGAATGATGTCATAGCTTATACAACAGTTGGGCTGCAGTGTGTAGAACAAAGCTACTACAGGAATGAGGCGTCTTGGCATAACACGTGCATTACAGAAAGGAAAGCTTTAGGTATCAGGCAGTTACAGACCCATGAGAGAAACTCAGGATAAAGACATTTCTTTGCATCTAGTTCATTTTCACTTATTTCTTCCTATCATTCTCTCTGTCAGCCTTTCAGATTTTCCATTAGAGCTCTACAGGTCATTGACAGTTTTTTTGTGTGTGTAATTTTTAGGACCAAAAATTTACCAAAACCAATCCATCCAGCATGGAGCTCTTCCTTACTCTCCTAAGTCAGCATCACCCTGTTCAGATTCCTTTCCAGGCCATGGTGTTTGCTCACTGGCCGATTCCATCAAACCCCTGTTCAGTCTTCCTGAGCTCCTAGACTGCAGGTCTTTTCATTCTTTTTCCCCTCTTCCGACCAGACTTCATCCCTTGAATCAAAAAATCATTAGTGAACCTTGCATTGTTATTATCTCATTTTTAAAACAGGTATTTCATTACGTTACAATATATGTGTGTCTGGAATCGGGAAGATATCAAAAGATGACTGACAGGAAGTGTGATTATTGGCAGAAAGTTTCTGTGGAACAAGCTTAAAACTCTCATTCTATTTATCCACACGGTAGAAAATGTACCCTTTTGGGAGAAATGGGCAGATCAAGAGCTCCCCAAGTGCGATTACAGTGGTTACCAAGCTTAACCCAAGTTACTTTTTATTACATGGCGGGTTTTTTTTTTTTTTTTTTTTTTTGTTAAAAAATAATGTTGAAACTCCTTATTGAATTCATTACAAAATTGCTTCTGTTTTATGTTTTGGCTTGTTGGCCGAGAGGCATGTGGGATTCTTAGCTCCCTGACCAGGGACCTGCACCCTGTGCATTGGGAGGCAGTTTTCACCACCAGGGAAGTCCTTGTTCTTGGTGTTGGGTTAGAACCTCCCTGGTCCTGATAGGAGGTGGTCCTGGGTATGGCACGGGAGAGGTCAGTGAGGACCATGCCAGAAAAACCGTGGGCACCTGGGTCTTAACTTTCTTTCATACTAACTTGAGTTCTGAAGGGTATTTTCTACTACAGTACTCGCCTTTGAACTTTTTATGTCACTTTCTCAGGGCTAAAGAGTGCTGTGGAACCTCACTAATCTTGGCTGCAGTGAGAAGAGAGGATGGGTTACCAGGCAAAAATAGAAAATCAAAGACTTTTCAATTTCGTTTGTTTTTGAAGCACCTGTTTCGTCATACATTCTGTTGGCTGAAAAATCAGGTAGGGAAATTTGACTTTTACATACTTGGCAGTCTTACAAGAGAGAGGAGAATCATTATAAGCACCATTGTTTTAGCAGCGATTCATTAGATTAGTTTCTAAAGGATGTTATGTGTATGTATTTTGGGTTGCATTCTTAGTTTCACTACTAATTTGCTAAATGAGATTAAGTCTTTTTTTCCCACTGAAGACAGAGCAGAAGGAAACACTTGATTTGCTTTTGTTCTAGCTCGTAGACTTTAAATGAATGACTTCCATACCTTAGAAGTTGTGTGAAAAAGTCTTAAGATACAGTGATGGCATCATGAGAGGAGCAAAGAAACAAGAAGCGGCTGACTTTGCTATGAAAGAGAAGAAAGAATTCCATGAGATGGAGGAGTTTACCAGCCTACCATTTATTTTACCAGAGGATAAAACCAGTGTCCCTAGCAAAGAGATATATACCAGACTACGGTTTCCTGATGGGAGGAACAGTTCTCAATAGCAGAAAATAGAGTTGTTCTCAAGACATATGTTAGATCTCTCACAATGTATCAGAAACAAAAAAGGATAGCAGTACAGAGATGAGAGAGAGAGAAAAAGATTGACTGTCAAAATGTTACATGCAAGAATGCATTGAATGTCACTATTAGAAGAGGTCTTCCTGTAATTACATTTCCCATCTATTTGGATTTGCTTGTCCTAAATTCTTTGCAGTTGTCAGTTTGGGAGATGTCTAGCGAGGTGTTTTTTTCCCCTACCTGTTAACTTTTAGCATGGCATCACTCACCAAAACTGAGTAGGGTTGTATTGAGAATATGTTCTACCTCAGCAAGCCCCATAGATCATTGCTCTTGGCAGATTTCCTCTTTATATCTCTGCTGTGAGAAAGCACCAGACACCAGCCTAGTAGTAGAGCTACTAGATCAATATTCCAAGATCTAGAGTGTCCTGCTATTGGCTTGCATTATTTATCCCATTTTATAAAGTGACAAAATCGTTCAGCAAAGATGGAACGTAGATGGTTTCACTGAAGCTGTGAGTGTGATAAAGGTTATGGACAAAAGATTTCTGTCGGGTAACAATCTGGACTGGTTTAAGCATTTAGGTTTCCAAGGTTCTGTGTGAGAGCTGCTAGCTCGTGCTTTAGGACCTACGCATGAGAGAATTGAGGCTGGATTAATATAAAAATGTGACTTGTAGCACTGGAGATGGTGTTTTAGAGCAAATGATGACAATGTTTGTAATCTGTAAGAATGTGTTTTCGATGAAATAACCTATGCATTTTCTCAAAGGAGGTAGGCTTGAGGGGAGAAAAAAGGGCAATAATTAAACTGAACATACCAACAAGGAAGAAATAATTTAACTGTTATGATGACTCATTTAGTTGGCAGCTTCAGGTAATGAGGTGCTCTGGATTAATTTTCCTGAGAGCAGAAACATATCCCTTTAAATGAGTAAGCGTTTTATCTTCATCAATCTTTGAAGAACATATTTCCAAGGTACATTATACATTCTCTTGTGTCAGTAATATTCTTGACAACTTACAGGACTAGAGATGTAGATTTTTTTTTTAAGAGTTTAAAGAAATATTTGATCTTTGAAAATCATGTTACAGCACTGGTCCCGAGTGTTTTACTCTACAATGTATGAGGTTGGGGTTTGATCATTAAGGTTCCTTCCATCTCTGATATTCTCTAAGTAAAGGGTTCTCGTACAGGCTAAAATTTAAAACAATAGTTATGGATTTTGGGATCTCTGCTCTATTTAAAAGGGATAACCAGCAAAATCCTACTGTATAGCACATGGAACACTGCTCAATGTTATGTGGCAGCCTGAATAGGAGGGGAGTTTGGGGGAGAATGGATACATGTATATGTATGGCTGAATCCCTTTGCTGTTCACCTGAAATTATCACCACATTATTAATTGGCTATACCCCAATACAAAATAAAAAATTAAAAATAAAATAGAACTTCACTGCCCCCTCTAAATTTAAAACATAAGAATTATCAAAGGGGCTTATTTAAAATGCAGATTCTTAGGTATCACCCTTGGAGGTTCTGATTCAGTTGGTTTGGGTGAGTCAAGAAAACCTTTATCATAAATACGTACCCACGGCCATTCTGATGACCTCATTTTGAGAAACACTGATTCTCTTTCTGGCCTTGGATGCCATAACCCTCGTTGGCCACCAGGGTACTACTGATGCCCTGCCCTCGGTGGTATGAGGTTGTGAGGGGCTGATCAGACCCAGAGAGGGGGCTGTATTTGATAGTCTGCTTCTGATCCCACCCTCAGTATTAATTGTCACATAGTGAATGTAGCTACTGAGGGAAACCAGATCATCCAGCATAAAATCAGGTGCCCTGCCTTAGTATATATGAGTCATTAAGTTTTTTTTTAATTATTTATTTTATTTGGAGGATAATTACTTTACAATATTGTGATGGTTTTGCTGTGCATCACCATGAATCAGCCATAGGTACACGTGTCCCCTCCATCCTGAACCTTCCACCTCCCTCCCCACCCCATCCCTCTAGGTTGTCCCAGGGCACCAGCTTTGGGTGCCCTGCTTCATGCGTCGAACTTGCTCTGGTCATCTATTTTACGTGTGGAAATGTACATGTTTGGTGCTACTCTGAGTCATTCAGTTTTAACATCAGGCCGCGTAGGAGCAAGAGGAGGATGTCCATTTTCTCCTGTACTCAGAAGTGCATACATTAGCCATGGCCATCTTATTCCCTGTTGGGAGGTGTTTTATTCTTTGCTCACATTCCTTGTCATCCTAAGAGTCAAGTTTCTGGAAGGGCGACACCAGGATAAGTGGCAGATGACTATGTAAATATGCTAATATTTCTTGGTGAGATTTGGGGTTGGGCTGTCCACGACTTTTCTTCTTCGATTTTTAAACAGTTTTATTGAGGTATAATTCACATGCCGTACAATTCACCCCTTTAAAATATATACAGTTCAATGATTTCCAGTCAAATCTGTGAATTTATAGAGTTGTATGCAACTATCACAAAATCTAATTTTCGAACATTTCCATCACTCCCTCGAGTGAGACCTTGTGACTATTTGCAGTCACTCGTCTTCCTACCTCCAGACCCATTTAACCAATATTTTGCTTCTTACCTGTATGGATTTGCTTTTTCTAGACATTTCATGTAAATGAGATCATACAGTATGTGGTCTTTTGCATCTTATTCCTTTGACTTAGTGTAATGTTTTTGAGGTTAATTGTTGCAGCATGTATCATATTCCAAAGAAGATTCTGTTGTTAGGATGCACTACATTTTATTTATCCATCCGCCAGCAAATGGACATTTGGTTTGTTTCTGCTCTTTCACTCTCTGCCTGATGTGTGCATGCAGCTCTCCTTTCACTCAGGTGGTTACCTTGGCGTACTTGCCTGGGTCATATGATGAATCAGTATTTCAAAGTGGCAGCTTCAAATTTTGCAGCCCTACCAATGGTGCATGAGGGTTCCAATTTCTCCATTTCCTTGCCAAAACTTGTTGCGATTGGATACAAGTTCCTTTATTGGTTATATGATTTTCAAATATTTTTTTCTGGTCCATGCATGTCTTTTCACTTTTTTTTAATGGTGTCTTTTGGTGGCTCAGAGGTTAAAGCATCTGCCTGCAATGTGGGAGACCCGGGTTCAATTCCTGGGTCAGGAAGATCCCCTGGAGAAGGAAATGGCCACCCACTCCAGTATTCTTGCCTGGAGAATCCCATGGAGGGAGGAGCCTGGTAGGCTACAGTCTACAGGGTTACAAAGAGTAGGACACGACTGACTACTTCACTTCTTCACTTCACTTCTTCTTTTGAAATGCCTAAATTTGTTTTATTTGAATGAAGCCCAGCTTATTTTTTTTTTCTTTTATCAATGTACTTTTAGTATCATGTCTAAGAAATCTTTGCCTAACCAAATGTCTGTGTCTTCTTGATGCTGACCTAAAATCTTATTGGCTTGGTTTAGGAGGAACTGACCAGTGACACCTTGTATTCAGTGCCTTGTTTAAACAGATGAAAGATTTATATTCAAGTTTGTGGCCTGAAGCTACCCCTATGAAAGTTTGCCAGCAATTATCCTAAAGTCTTAATGGTTGCAACAGCCATAACGGACTCATCCATCACCATGCCGTAGCCATGTCCTTCTCAGCATCTTTTCCTCATCTTGGTCTCTGCCATCAGCAGATGAAGGACAGTGTAAGCCCTTGTCATAGCCTTGTTGTACTGTGAGGTAGTACTGTGCCCTCCTTTATTTTCAGAGTATTGGCTGCAGCACTCTTCCCCGAGGCTCACAGCTGTAGGAACACAGCTCTTATCTTTTTATAGGCTTTAGTGTGAGATATGAGAACAGTAGCTCATTATCAGGTAGTAAAAACCAAAACAACACACACTCGTAGATATATATATATATATAAACCCCTGCTACCTTAAGGGTTTTGTCATAAGAATATGCTGGTTGCACCCTCGGTAGGCAGAGATCAGGCATCACTGAGCTGATAGACTTGATGCTGCTCCCTAATCCTATTGTCTATCCGTCTTTTTAAAATGCTAAATGTTATGTCTCATCCTTCAGTTCTAGATTTTTTTCCCACTGGGTTTATTTATTTATTTATTTTTTAATTTTTATTTTAACTTTAGTTTACTTTACAATACTGTATTGGTTTTGCCAAACATTGACATGAATTCAGAAAGGTTATCAAATTCCAGCTTCAGGAATGACTGATTTCCACTTGGATCTTTTGTCTCTTGAGCCTATAAGGCACCTCTGGTTTGTAAACAACACTGGACATTAATAAATATCATAAACTTAAATATAATGCACATGTAGTAGCAGCTTGCATAAAATGTGTTATCCCCCAAAGAAGTCATAACATCTTACGATTGAAAAAGTGAGTTCTAATTGACCAAATGCTTTCACAAATACAGTCCCATTTGATCCTCACATCTCTGTGAGAAATTACTGCTCCTGTTTTATGGATATAGAAAACAACTTGTCAGAAGTCATTTACCCCAAATACAGGACTTCTAACACCAAATTTGATGCCTTTCATGTAGCATCAAGCTTTCTCTCCAAAGTAATAAAACTGAATTTTTGTAATTTTAAGAAAATTAGATATGCCATGTTATATTAGACCTGTGGGTAATCTACAAGCAGTCATTTACATTTTGAATGAAATCCATAGACAACAATGTATTCACTTTTTAGAACTTGCTTGCTTCTCAGGCTTCTATTTCTTGCTGCAGTGGAAAATGCTTTATTCCCTGTTAAAAGAATTCTAGGCATTGGATTGTTGGTGCATAAGATTTGTGGGGGTAGCCAGGGTAGGGAGATCCTGAACATTGGAACATCCTTCTGCCACTAAATTTGTAATTTGCCTGGCGCTGCTTTGAATAGTTTGGGGCTGTTTGAAACCCCAGGAAGACTCTTTGTCTACCCAGGGAGCAAAAGGCCCAAGAAAATTTCCATTTGATTTTAGCCCCACCCACTTACTGGATGCTTCTGTCCTCTTTTCCTTAATTCCTCATCAACTTTTTTCACCTAGGTTTTTCTCCTTTATCTAGGGTCCTTCTTACCGTTATCCCTTCTTTTCTGTTTCACCACCTGTGGCTTGGGATCATAGCTCTCAAAGTGTGGGTCCTTGAGCAGAAATTTGGGACCCATGGAATCTGCTTTGTCAGAAATTCCAGGGCATTGGGCCCCACAGTCAGTCTTGAACACATCTCCCAGGTGATTCTGATGCGTGCTCAAGTTTGACAGCCGTTGTGCAGTGGTTCAGAGGAAGGATTCTGGAGTCAGTTGTCAGGTTTCAAATTGAGCTCTGTCATTTCACAGATACTGTTCTTGTCACTTCCTTACTTGCATGATCTTTGGGAAAGTTATTTTCCTCTCTAAGCCTCTATTGTCTAGCCTGCAAACTTACGGAATACAATGGGAATTATTTCTGAAGGAAGTAGTGAAGACTGAAAGTTACGCACACACAGGGACTCCGGTGGTGTTTGGCACAGTGGATAGCTTCCTTGAATGTCCTGGTTGGTATTGGCTCTGACCCTTGTCATTACCAGGACTATGCTAGATAAATAACTCTCCATTCCTTATCGCTGGCACTTGGCATTTCTGCTACTCATTTGTAAAACTGAATGTTTGCTGTGTGTTCCATTTTTCAATGCTATGAAAATGAAGCTAGTTTTCACACTAAAATCCCAGGATGAACCATTTTGAGATATTTGAGATTTTGCTAATTTCTTCCTTTTGTTTTCTGCCACCAAGCCAGATATTTCCTGTCTGGGGCAGAATATCCCTTTTTGATAGTGATTTAATATTTCAAGCCTTTGTTTAAGAATGTTGCCTAAGGCATGTCGAAAGTCTAAATAGAGTTTCCGGCCCCAGTTTAGTCATCACTTCAAAAAGTTTCAGGTGTTTTTATATCTATTTATAGATACAGAATATACCATTAAGTATAATATCAATATAGATATAGCTATCGATAGATTCTATAACGTTATTTATGATGTTTCTTCTATTAGGTTATTTTTGATTCAGTGTTTGAGTCTATTCTTTTTATTAAAAATTCCATCAACATATCCTATATTTCCAATAAATCCATGAAGAATTTTATTTTATTGGATCTTTTCTAGAGCCTTTGTAGGAGCCAAATTTTGGCCTATTTGTATGAGTCTACCTAAACTTTGGCTACAATTTTGTAGTTATCTTCAAGATAATCCACACTCTGATTGAATACCATTCCATGTTGGGTGATGTATTTTACTTTTATTTGCCAGTTAGGCCGAGTACATCCTTTGCATTTTTCTTTCTTTAATTTAGCATATTTAGACTGCTTCATAACAAAATTTGTATCTTCTTCAGTATAATATGTCAAAATTTTGATATACTCTCTTCTCTGTCTTTTATTCATCCGTGTACTCATGTTGGTAGGTCCAATTGAATCTTGAATGGTTTTCTACCAGTAATATACTGAAAGAAAAAAGCTGAACAACCAGAAAATCCTTAACTTTTTTTTTTTTAAGCATTCCTATAACTATTCAAATTGCCAACACCTGCTGGAACAGGGAAAAAGGGAGAGTTTCAGGAAAACACCTATTTCTGCTTTATCGACTATGCCAAAGCCTTTGACTGTGTGGATCACAATAAACTGCGGAAAATTCTGAAAGAGATGGGAATACCAGACCACCTGACCTGCCTCTTGAGAAACCTATATGCAGGTCAGGAAGCAACAGTTAGAACTGGACATGGAACAACAGACTGGTCCCAAATAGGAAAAGGAGTACGTCCAGGCTGTATATTGTCACCCTGCTTATTTAACTTCTATGCAGAGTACATCATGAGAAATGCTGGGCTGGAGGAAGCACAAGCTGGAATCAAGGTTGCCAGGAGAAATATCAATAACCTCAGATATGCAGATGACACCACTCTTATGGCAGAAAGTGAAGAAGAACTAAAGAGCCTCTTGATGAAAGTGAAAGAGAGTGAAAAACTTGGCTTAAAGCTCAACATTCAGAAAACGAAGATCATGGAATCTGGTCCCATCAATTCATGGGAAATAGATGGGGAAACAGTGTCAGGCTTTATTTTTGGGGGCTCCAAAATCATTGCAGATGGTGATTTCAGCCATGAAATTAAAAGATGCTTACTCCTTAGAAGGAAAGTTATGACCAACCTAGAGAGCATATTAAAGCAGAAACATTACTTTGCCAACAAAGGTCCATCTAGTCAAAGCTATGGTTTATCCAGTGGTCATGTATGGATGTGAGAGTTGGACTATAAAGAAAGCTGAGTGCTGAAGAATTGATGCTTTTGAACTGTGGTGTTGGAGAAGACTCTTGAGAGTCCCTTGGACTGCAAGGAGATCCAACAAGTCCATCTTAAAGGAGATCAGTCCTGTGTGTTCAATGATAGGACTAATGTTGAAGCTGAAACTCCAATACTTTGGCCACCTGATGTGAAGAGCTGACTCATTTGAAAAGACCCTGATTGAGGGCAGGAGGAGAAGGGGATGACAGAGGATGAGATGGTTGGATGGCATCACCGACTCAATGGACATGGGTTTGGGTAGACTCTGGGAGTTGGTGATGGACAGGGAGGCCTGGCGTGCTGTGGTTCATGGGGTCACAAAGAGTTGGACACGACTGAGCGAATGAACTGAACTGAAAACTATTCAAAATGGATTATAAATTTAAGCTGCCTTACCACCCTTTAGGGTAGCATTTTTAAGGCCCTTGTGGTCAAGTTGGCAGGGCAAAGGATGCATACTTAGACATACTTATTCTATGTCCCACATACACACCCCTGGAAATAGGTTAGCTATTCTTAATTCACAGTGACATTTGGAAGGACTGTGAAATATACTACATGAAGAAACTAGATTAACTTTTACCTATCCCCCTCCCCCAACATCTATCACCATTCTGTGAACTCAGGTTGGAAAGAACACCTCTGTGACCTTTGGTTTAGAAGTTTCCTTATTCTCTCTCGGTCCATCTTTGTGTTTTTAGATCTTTTTGTCTTTGCCTGTTTATTTCATTTCTAGTTAGACTTGCTGGGTCTTTTTTCCTTTTGCCTTCTCAATATTAATTTGAAAATTCTGTGCTTGGTGATATGGATAGTTCCTTGTACTATATAGTAGGACTTTGTTGTTTATCCATCCTATATCTGCTAACCCCAAACTCCCAGTCCATCCCTTTTGATTGAATTCTCAATTAAAACAATATTAATCTCAGATGTAGAAAATGAATTCTGTAAAGTTTAATATCCATAATATAGAATCTGCAAACTATGATTGGAAAGTATAAATAGTCAGCAAATGCATTACTTAATGGTAAAACATTGAAAACGTTCTACTTTTTAATATTGGAAACAGGATGAGACACTTTTAACCAACAAGACAGGATCATTCTCCTTTGTAGCATTATATAGGAAGTCTTAACTAAGATAATACAGGAAGAAAAAGAATTCTTGGTGTGAGAGAGGAAGAAACTGCTAACACTAGTCTTTGAGGATATTTTGTCCCTGAAGAAAAAAACAAAACAAAAGTATCTATAAAGTATTAGAATGAAAGTGGTTAGCGAGTGCGCTGCAAACAGAATCGATATGCAACATCAATTGCATTTCTCTACTCTGCTACAACTATTTAGAAAAGGCAATGAAATGCCATTTATAGTATTATCATATCAAGTTCCTAAGAATAACTCTAAGGAAAATAGGTAACACCTAAATAGGGAAAATTATAATGGCTTAAAGCTCAACATTCAGAAAACGAAGATCATGGAATCTGGTCCCATCAATTCATGGGAAATAGATGGGGAAACAGTGTCAGGCTTTATTTTTGGGGGCTCCAAAATCATTGCAGATGGTGATTTCAGCCATGAAATTAAAAGATGCTTACTCCTTAGAAGGAAAGTTATGACCAACCTAGAGAGCATATTAAAGCAGAAACATTACTTTGCCAACAAAGGTCCATCTAGTCAAAGCTATGGTTTATCCAGTGGTCATGTATGGATGTGAGAGTTGGACTATAAAGAAAGCTGAGTGCTGAAGAATTGATGCTTTTGAACTGTGGTGTTGGAGAAGACTCTTGAGAGTCCCTTGGACTGCAAGGAGATCCAACAAGTCCATCTTAAAGGAGATCAGTCCTGTGTGTTCAATGATAGGACTAATGTTGAAGCTGAAACTCCAATACTTTGGCCACCTGATGTGAAGAGCTGACTCATTTGAAAAGACCCTGATTGAGGGCAGGAGGAGAAGGGGATGACAGAGGATGAGATGGTTGGATGGCATCACCGACTCAATGGACATGGGTTTGGGTAGACTCTGGGAGTTGGTGATGGACAGGGAGGCCTGGCGTGCTGTGGTTCATGGGGTCACAAAGAGTTGGACACGACTGAGCGAATGAACTGAACTGAAAACTATTCAAAATGGATTATAAATTTAAGCTGCCTTACCACCCTTTAGGGTAGCATTTTTAAGGCCCTTGTGGTCAAGTTGGCAGGGCAAAGGATGCATACTTAGACATACTTATTCTATGTCCCACATACACACCCCTGGAAATAGGTTAGCTATTCTTAATTCACAGTGACATTTGGAAGGACTGTGAAATATACTACATGAAGAAACTAGATTAACTTTTACCTATCCCCCTCCCCCAACATCTATCACCATTCTGTGAACTCAGGTTGGAAAGAACACCTCTGTGACCTTTGGTTTAGAAGTTTCCTTATTCTCTCTCGGTCCATCTTTGTGTTTTTAGATCTTTTTGTCTTTGCCTGTTTATTTCATTTCTAGTTAGACTTGCTGGGTCTTTTTTCCTTTTGCCTTCTCAATATTAATTTGAAAATTCTGTGCTTGGTGATATGGATAGTTCCTTGTACTATATAGTAGGACTTTGTTGTTTATCCATCCTATATCTGCTAACCCCAAACTCCCAGTCCATCCCTTTTGATTGAATTCTCAATTAAAACAATATTAATCTCAGATGTAGAAAATGAATTCTGTAAAGTTTAATATCCATAATATAGAATCTGCAAACTATGATTGGAAAGTATAAATAGTCAGCAAATGCATTACTTAATGGTAAAACATTGAAAACGTTCTACTTTTTAATATTGGAAACAGGATGAGACACTTTTAACCAACAAGACAGGATCATTCTCCTTTGTAGCATTATATAGGAAGTCTTAACTAAGATAATACAGGAAGAAAAAGAATTCTTGGTGTGAGAGAGGAAGAAACTGCTAACACTAGTCTTTGAGGATATTTTGTCCCTGAAGAAAAAAACAAAACAAAAGTATCTATAAAGTATTAGAATGAAAGTGGTTAGCGAGTGCGCTGCAAACAGAATCGATATGCAACATCAATTGCATTTCTCTACTCTGCTACAACTATTTAGAAAAGGCAATGAAATGCCATTTATAGTATTATCATATCAAGTTCCTAAGAATAACTCTAAGGAAAATAGGTAACACCTAAATAGGGAAAATTATAAAACAAAGATACATAAAACCTAAAGGAATGGAGAAATAAATTACATTTTTAAATAGAAAATTTCAATCAACAAAAGATGTTATTCTCCCCAAATTGTTTTAGGGATTTTATGAAACTGAAATCCCTTCACTTCCCTCCCTGGCCATGAAACATGCAAGCTGATTCTTAACTGCAAATGAAAGAGTGAATGGCGATTTTTACCTACTAGCTCTTAAAATTATACAACTGTACCAACTAGGACTTGCGTGGTGGCTCAGACAGTAAAGAATCTACTTGCAATGCCGGAGACCCAGGTTCCATCCCTGGGTTGGGAAGATCCCCTGGAGAAGGAAATGGCAATCCATTCCAGTGTTCTTGTCCAGAGAATCCCATGAACAGAGGAGCCTGATGGGGTTGCAGAGGGTGGAACACGACTGAGTGACTAACACTTACACTTTCACCAACTAAGACATCATGGTACTGAACAGAAATATATGATTGGAAGAGAACAGAGAACCCAGGAGCAAGGAATTCATGATACAGAATATATAATTACATATGTAGGTATTGATGTCAATGTTTAAGTTCTGTTCTCTTAGCAGATTTCAGTTATCCAGTGCAGTGTTATCAGCTAGTCACAGTGTTACACATTAGAGCCTCAGAACTTATTCATCCTGTCATTGAAAGTTTGTAGGCTTTATGTTTTAGAGCAGTACTGAGAGTCCCTTGGACTGCAAGGAGATCCAACCAGTCCATTCTAAAGGAGATCAGCCCTGGGTGTTCTTTGGAAGGAATGATGCTAAAGCTGAAACTCCAGTACTTTGGCCACCTCATGCGAAGAGTTGACTCATTGGAAAAGACTCTGATGCTGGGAGGGACTGGGGGCAGGAGGAGAAGGGGACGACAGAGGATGAGATGGATGGCATCAGGGACTCGATGGATGTGAGTTTGAGTGAACTCCACGAGATGGTGATGGACAGGGAGGCCTGGTGTGCTGCGATTCATAGGGTCATAAAGAGTCGGACACGACTGAGTGACTGAACTGAACTGACTATATGTTCACAACAAAACTGAGTGAATGGTACGGAGTTTCCCCATGTACCCGCTGTTCCCACATGTATGTAGCCTCCCCCATAATCAGCTACTCACCAGAGAAGTATATTTGTTACAGTTGAGACTCTACATTTACACTTCATTGTCACCCAAAGTCCATAGTTTACATTGGGATTCACGTTTGGTGTTTTATATTCTGTGGGTTTTGACTGATGACATTATCTACCGTTATGGTATCATTTCAGTTCAGTTCAGTCGCTCAGTCATGTCCGACTCTTCGCGACCCCATGAATAGCAGCACGCCAGGCCTCCCTGTCCATCACCAACTCCCGGAGTTCACTCAGACTCACGTCCATCGAGTCAGGGATGCCATCCAGCTATCTCATCCTCTGTCGTCCTCTTCTCCTCCTGCCCCCAATCCCTCCCAGCATCAGGGTCTTTTCCAATGAGTCAACTCTTTGCATGAGGTGGCCAAAGTACTGGAGTTTCAGCTTTAGCATCAGTCCTTCCAATGAACACCCAGGACTGATCTCTGTCAGAATGGACTGGTTGGATCTCCTTGCAGTCCAAGGGACTCTCAAGAGTCTTCTCCAACACCACACTTCAAAAGCATCAATTCCTCGGTGCTCAGCTTTCTTCACAGTCCAACTCTCACATCCATACATGACCACTGGAAAAACCATAGCCTTGACTAGACAGACCTTAGTCAGCAAAGTAATGGATCTGCTTTTGAATATGCTATCTAGGTTGGTCATAACTTTTCTTCCAAGGAGTAAGCGTCTTTTAATTTCATGGCTGCAGTCACCATCTGCAGTGATTTTGGAGCCCAAAAAAATAAAGTCTGACACTGTTTTCACTGTTTCTCCATCTATTTCCCATGAAGTGATGGGACCGGATGCCATGATCTTTGTTTTCTGCATGTTGAGCTTTAAGCCAACTTTTTCACTCTCATCTTTCACTTTCATCAAGAGGCTTTTTAGTTCCTCTTCACCTTCTGCCATAAGGGTGGTGTCATCTGCATGTCTGAGGTTATTGATATTTCTCCTGGAAATCTTGATTCCAGCTTATGTTTCTTCCAGTCCAGCGTTTCTCATGATGTACTCTGCATATAAGTTAAATAAGCAGGGTGACAATATACAGCCTTGACGTACTCCTTTTAGGTGGAGTCAAAGAGTACATAGCTTTTTCAGATTGGCCTCTTTAACTTAGCAATAAACATTTAAAATTCTTGCATATCCTTTCATAACTTGATGGCTTATTTCTTTGTAGTATTGAGTAATTTTCAGTTATTTGAATGTACCAGTTTGTTTATTCATTTGTCTCCTGAAGGGCATCTTGTGGTATTCACATTTTGGCAGTTATGAATAAATCTGCTATGAAGTGTCTGTGTCCAGGTTTTTTATGTGGATTTAACTTTTCAGCTCCTTTGTGTCAATACCATGGTGTGTGATTATTAGATCATATAGTAAGAGTGTGTATAGTTATTTAAAAGAAGTTGCTAAACCCTTTTCCACAGTGGCTGTACCAATAAGTAGGACCATTGTTTCTAATGGAGGTGGGGGACAAAGGAAGTAACTCAGATGTTCATTAGTAGAATACCCTTAAAAATTGAGAATTGCATATATAATAAAATGGTATAAAACAAATATTATCCCCAAACTAGTTTGCTGGTTTTGATACTGTAATATAGTTAGGACTAAACCATTGGAGGAAACTGGGTGACCTCTCTATACTTTTCTGCAACTTTCTTTATACTATTTTCAAAATTAAAAATTAAAAAACAATTTGAGTTCCTTTCTTGTAGATTAAATACTGTCCAGTCATGAAAGCAATGAATTGCTGATTAAAAAACCAGAGGGCTACATTTCAAAAACATCATGTTGAGTAAAAAAGCAATTTGCCTAAGAGAGATAACAGTATAAAGCTCAGAAGACACAACCTAAAAGGATGTATTGCTTAGAGATACAACTATGAGAAAAATATCAAGTAAAGCAAGTGAATGATCAGACACAAAGTTAAAGATAATGTTTACCTCAAAAGACCAACAGAGGGGACGTGAGCAAGAAAAGTGGCTCAGGCATCCTCCAAGGTGACTGTATGTTCTTCTCCATAAATTTTTACACTTGATCTTAGCCAAAAGGCCAAGAAGGGATCCCTTAAATTTTTGTTAATCACTGTTTTATAACAACTCTTAAGAAGACTTAATGTATAAACCTGATCTTTAGTTTAGCATCTAATAATTACCTTTATTGAAAATATTAAAATTAAGTGAAGGTTGAATAAAATTCAGCAACGTTAAACATGCTTGATTCAGCATACAATTACAGAGCGTCTAAGAGAAGATTGGGTTCTAGTTTAAGTTCTGATCTGACTGTAGTTTTGGGGTTAGTTGGTTTTGGTCTGTGGTTTTTGAAGGGCAGTCCATGGACCAGTAGCATCGGTACCACTTGGATATTTGTTAGAAATGTAAATTTTCAGACCTCCTGGGGAGGAGCCCAGCAGTCTCTTTTTTAACACAAACCCTCCAGGACATTCTGATGTGCACAGACTTTTGAGAGTCACCAGAAAGTTCATCTTTCTCATTCATAAAATTAGAAAGAAACTAGGTCTGTTTTTCCCTAAGCGTGGTGTATAAATATATTACTACTCAAGGTGCAAGATGTTATAAGTGATACATCACCATTTAAAATTTCATTTATTTTAATGCTGATTGTGCTGGGCTGTGCTGAGTTGCTCAGTCATGTCCAACTCTTTGCGACCCCATGGACTGTAGCCTCCCTAGCTCTTCTGTGGGGATTCTCCAGGCAAGAATACTGGAGTGGGTTGTTATGCCCTCCTCTAGGGGATCTTCCCAACCCAAGGATTGAACCCAGGTCTCCAGCATTCAGATGGTAAAGAATGTGCCTGCAGCCACCAAGGAAACCCAAGAATACTGGAGTGGGTAGCCTATCCCTTCTCCAGGGGCTTTTCCTAATTCAGGAGTTGAACTGGGATCTCCTGCATTGCAGGTGGATTCTTTACCAGCTGAGCTACCACGGAGGCCCTATAGTACAAATAGCTTACCAAACCTATAACTTCACTGATATTGTGTCATATGTTTCTAAGGTAAAAACAAAACAAAAAAAGGGAGAGGAATCAACTTAATGTAGATATATAAATAGGAAAGTAAAATAGTAAGAAATATGAAAATATCCCCAAATTCCTACACTTCTTAGATATTAAAGTTTCAGTAATCCTGAAGAGGATGAATCTTGAAAATATTTTTCATTCTAAAATTATGAGACTTCAGTGCTTGCTTTTCTTACAGATCTGTGTCCTCAGTTTTGCTTCTAAAAATTCAAGCTAATACGTTACAAATTTAGTTCACACAGCTTGTGTTGGGAGAGGAATTGTCCATGAATGTGCTTTTGTATTGGGGGATGCTATCTGAGATTGGAAATTTAACCATGGGTGATGGAAAGTGTGGGTAATACGCATGCAGATCTCCCAAATTAAACATATTAAGGAGAAATCTGTTTTGAAAACACAATTTTAGAAGCACTTTCTTCCTTTCACTACTTGTAGTATTAGTGAAATAGGCAGATGGTTTTATATAAGGAAATGAGATGAGATTTGGGGACAGCAAGAGGCATATTTTGATAATTAGAGGTTTAGACTTTGAAAAGTCTACACAAGTTATAAATAGCTCCAACATGACTGACTTTTTAAACTGGCACTTTAAATAGGTTTTTTGAGATATAATTTAGAGTGTACCCACTTAAGGGCTTCTTAGGTGACGCTAGAGGATGAAATAGCTGGATGGTATCACTGACTCGATGCACATGAGTTTGGGTGAACTCCGGGAGTTGGTGATGGACATGGAGGCCTGGCGTGCTACGATTCATGGGGTCACAAAGAGTCGGACACGACTGAGCGACTGAACTGAACTGAGGTGGCGCTAGTGGTAAAGAACCCACCTGCCAATGCAGGAGACGTAAGAGACGTGGGTTCAATTCCTGGGTCGAAAAGGTCCCCTGGAGGGAGAGCATGGCAACCCACTCCGGTATTCTTGCCCGGAGAATCCTGTGAATAGAGGAACCTGGTGGGCTACAGCCCGTAAGGGTCACAAAGAGTCGGATATGACTGAAGTGAGTTAGCACGCGTGTGCATACCCACTGAAAGTGTACAGTTCAGAGGTTGTGTATGTCCAGAGCTGTGTAGCCAACCCCGTGCACTACTCTAGAATATTTCATTACCCTCCCCACAAAGAAATTTTATATCTATCAGCAGCTATTCTCCATCCACTTTGTGCTCTCATCCCTAGGCAACCACCTATCTACCTCTTGTGTCTATGGATCTGTCTATCCTAGACTTTTCCTATAAACAGAATAACAGGATACGTGGCCTTTTTTGACTGTCTTCCCCAACTTACTGTTTTCAGGATTCATCAGTATTATAGCATGTGTGAGTACTCAATTCCTTTATTATCTCTGAATAGTATTCCCTTCCATTGATATACCTTGCTTTATGTATCCATTCATCACCTGATGGACATTTGGATTGTTTTTACTTGTTGGCTTTTATTAATAATCCTACATGTATGAACTTCCAGGTTCAAGTTTTTGTGTGAAAGTATGTTTTAATTTCTCTTCATTTATGCCTGGGAGTAGAATTGCTAGATCACCTAACTATGTTGAAAATTTTAAGGAAGTGACTGGATCTAAAAACTATTCTTATTCAAAGTAAAATTATAATTTTGTTTAAAATTTAAAATACATTTCTCTTCTAACTTTTAATAAGGTACCAATTTAGTTTGTCAGTGGCTTTATATAAAATAACTCTTTAAAATGATGTTTGGTGAAAAT
>SJYR01003825.1:0-20852 GCA_006410655.1 Kobus ellipsiprymnus
AAAAAAAAGTGTGAAAAATAATAAAAATTTAAAAAATAAAACATAGTGTGTGTATATATGAGGGGATAGACAAGATGTGACTGATTAGCACATATAGGTTCACTATATCAATACTAATCTCTCTCCTTTTGAATATGTTTGAAATTTTTCACAAGGAAAAGTTAAAATGTGCAAGTATGCTACTTTCGCACGGAGCTCTGGATTTTGAGTAGTGTGCAAAGTTAGGAATACTGTTAACGTTTCTCCTTTCTCCTTTGCAAAGAACCCCTAAGGTAGATCCGGGGAGGTCAAGCAGGTACAGCGAGGAGAAACCCTGCGTTCACTCCAGCACCCATGGGAGGCGAGCGCCGTGTCCTGCCTGACTCAGGCTCACGATGAGTCTTCACACGCATCTCCACCTGCCACAATACACCTGGGGCGGCGCCTCTGATCAGATGGAAAAGTGGGGGCTCTGCACCTTGCCAGTAATCCAGGAAGAGAACAAAGAAGAGAGCCTCTGCTCTTCTCTTCTTTGCCATAGTCTGTGTACCGTTACAGAGGAGCAATCTCCCTAAACACTTCAGATACAGCAGCCTGTAACTCCAGGATACTTCAGAACCGACAGTCTGTGACGTCACGCCCGGAAACGGAAGCGAGAGGCTGGGCTTGTCCATGGTGGGAAGCGGAAGGGCGGTGTCTATGGGCCAGGACCGGAAAGGGAGAGGCCACCGTAAGGCAACAGCCTCTCCACTCACTTCCTGGGTTTCTGCACTGCCTTCCTTCATCCCCAGGCACCGCCTCCTGGAGGCAACCAGAACTCTTCAGTTGCAAGTGACAAAAACTCAATTAAATCAACTTAAATGAACTACAAGTAGCTAGAATAGCCCAGAAAAATCTTAGGACAAATCAACATATCACATTACAAAAGTATCGTTATTTATTGCATCACATAATAGAATCGTTGTTGTTGTTCAGTCCCTAAGTCGTGTCCAACTCATTGCGACCCCATGGACTACGACACACCAGGCTTCCTTGTCCTCCACTATCTCCTGGAGTTTGTTCAGGCTCATGTCCATTGAGTCCGTGAGGCTACCTAAATCTCATCCTCTGCTGCCCTCTTCTCTAACAGAAGTATAGCACCAAAAACGTTATAAATAAAAATATACGTTGATGCTGTCACTCATATGTCACTATTTCCCCTATTACATTTCATAAAATTAAAGTAGTTCCAAAGCGGAAAAATGTCTTTATAATTTAGCACCTTTAACTGTACTTTTCTTCCTACATTTTCATTATACACTGTGTCCTACAAGTTATGTAGCCAGTCCTGCTTTGTATGTAGTGATAGGATGGAAGAAATCTGAGGAGGGGATGGGATGGAGGGAGAAGTTATAGAAAAAGTTATAGAGTTGAACTCTGAGTAGCTCAGATGTACTGGATTGTTGGGGCTGCCTTAACAAAGTTCCACAAAATGGTGAGGTTAAACATCAGTCTATTATCTAACAGTTCCAGGGACCAGAAGTCTGAGACAGAGTTGGTTCTTTCTGAGGCCTCTCAACCTGGCTTGTAGGCAGCTGTCTTCTCCTTGTGACTTCCCTCCACAATCATCTGTGTCCAGAGTTTCTCTTCTTATAAGGACATCAGTCATATTGAATTATAGTCTACCCTAATGTACCTCATTTCTGAACTACTGGTGGTTAGGACATCAACATATACATCTGGGGTGGGGACATGATTCAACCCATAACAGAAGGTAACTGAAGCAGCAAAAATGTTACTTCCCTGCAATATCTTCAAGAAAACAAAAACAACAAAAAGAACATATACCAAAACTCACATCCTCAGCATAACTGGAAGACAGAAAATGTCCAACTTCAAATTCTGGTAAATGTAAAAAGAAGTCCTAAGCCCAGGCACTGATTCTCTGGCTTCTGCCACTTGTCTTGGTGGAGAGGAAACACAGCAGCCCCATAAAACAATTCTCACGCCCAAGAAACATTTTTGGGCAGCAAATTTTGCTCCCCCACAATTGTGATGACTAAGATTTAGACTCTCCTCTTACTCTAAGGCAGGTGGCACAGTGGTAAAGAATCTGTTTGCCAATGCAGGAGACACAACAGACATGGGTTTGCTCCTTGGGTCAGGAGGATTCCCTGGAGTAGGAAATGGCAGCTCACTCCAGTATTCTTGCCTGGAAAATTCTAGGGACAGAGGAGTCTGGTTGGCTACAGTCCATGGGGTCACAAAGAGTTGGATGGACATGACTGACCACACATGCACAGCCACAGCCATTTAGTCTAAGTTAAGAAAACAAATATATGAGCTTATGGAGGAAAATTAATGCTTGCAAAGGAGAATTAATTACCTGAAATTTGCAAATTTACAAAGCAAATTTATAAATTTAATGCTTACGGAGGAAAAGTAATTACCTGAAACTTACAAAGGGTAGATCTCCATTAATGTAATTTATAAAAATAGTTAAACAGAATAAAAGACACACTTTTCAAACGGAATTCCCTATTAATAAAATAGCCTGTGCAATTCAGTCCCTAATTGACACAGACTTCTTTATGTGTTCAATATATAAAAGGCCTACAGCAGAAAGAACAGGTGGTAACAGAATTATTTTCACAGCAGCAGAAAGAAACTAAGAAAAAAAATCAGACCCATCTAAAGCGTGACCTATTAGTATAAAATTAGGCTTTCCTTAGTTTTATGATTGTAATATTTCTTCTTAAAGTTTCACTACCCCTCAGGAAAAATTAGAGTGCTTTTAACTTTTAAAGGCTACGTATACTACGGCACCACACATTTTCTTAACTCTGTATCTCTACCACAACAACTAACAAACTGGCCACAAGAAGGATACTTTCTTTGGCCTTGGGTTGAAGGGAAATAGCTTGGTAGGGAACAAAGTGGGATGTTCTTTTTTGAGTTTTGATTTACTTGAAGTCAGTTTTATTTTCTAAGTTAACAAAAATTGACATGCAAGTACATTAGATTACCTGTGACAAAATGATCAGTGGCATAGTTTCCGAGCATGAATTTCAAGTGTATGTAAACACTTGTTGCTGTTCAGTCACTCAGTCATGTCCAACTCTGTGATCTCATGAACTGCAGCATGCCTGACTTCCCTGTCCTTCAGTATACTCCAGAGTTTGCTCAAACTCATGTCTGTTGAGTCAGTGATGCCATCCAACCATCTCATCCACTGCTGCCCCACTGCTTTCTCCTCCTGCCCTCAATTATTCCCAGCATCAAGGTCTTTTCCAGTGAGTCAGATCTTCACATCAAGTGTCCAAAGTGCTGAAGGTTTATTCTCAGCATTGGTACTTCCAATGAATTTTCAGAGTTGATTTGTTTTGGAATTGACCAGTTTGATCTCCTTGCAGTCCACGGGACTCTCAAGAGTCTTCTGCAGCATCACAGTTCAAAAGTATCAATTCTTGGGCACTCAGCCTTCTTTATGGTCCAACACTCACATTTGTACATGACTATTGTAAAAAATAGCTTTGACTGTGTAAACAGTAATAGTTCCCTTATTAGGCAGATCTCCAAGGATCCTAGAGTTATTCTCTTAAGTATGTAATGAATATATTTATTACCAGAAATCAGAGACACACACACACACACACACACACACACACACACACAATAATAATAAGAGAATCCCATACTGCAGAGAATTGTGATTTGGATATCAAAATTACTCTGGCTCCATTCAAGAATCCATACCAGATTGTAATGATGACACTGAAAGATATTGCTACCAGCCTTTTATTAACAACCTGTGAGACATTCCAGAAGAGTCAGATGGACCAGCTTGTCAATAGATATAGTAAAGCCATTTTAATGTCAGTCACCGTGGGAAGAAGAATCTGAAATCAGAAATTTTACTGAAGGTTGTAAATGTAGAGTAGTTTCCAGTGTGCACTTCCCAGAACTTCCACCAACTTTAAAGCAATGCATTTTTCTAGTGAAAATAAGAGAAGGATGCAAACAGAGACAGGGCAGAAGAGAGGAGAGAGCAAAAGAAACCAGAGAGGCAAAGACGTGTGTGTGGAATATACGTGGGCTCCACACCTGTGTAAATACGTGAGTGTTCTCTAAAGTCAAAACAGCCTTGACCCACATCAAAAAAAGTTACCTTAGCAACTATCACCCAAGTGCACAAGGAATCTTCTTATAAATAGATCCTTTGTGAATGGTATTAATCACTGTTTAAAACCGTTGAGTCTGAAAGGTAGATCTCAAGGTGTTGAAGCAACTTCAGGATGAAGGGTGTTCCTTTCGGAGGAGAACTGTCAGTCCTTCCACGGGTGCTGTCAAGCACAAGTTGTAGATACGAATAAGAGACTATGGGGACACTCATAACAGGGAGTGTGAGGATGAATGCTTGACAAGGAAACTCGGGGTTAAATCACTTGGAGCCCTCTCTATTTTTTTAAATTAGAAATTCCATCGAGTAATTTCTAGCCCACAGGGATTCTGAGGCCAAGACTAGAGGAATGTGTTTACAGAGCGACTGAAATCTGTAGGGTCATGACCATGGCAACATCAATAATTAAAAACCAGCTTGACTTAAAATTAGTGCCATTAATCGTGTTTTAAAAGTTAACATCTTCTGAGAATTTATCACCCTCAGAGTTTTCCTCTACCCTCCTACTCTGCTAGTTAAAGAGTGGTTAACACATCACTGAAAAAGCCAACTGTGTTAGAAATGCCAATGGCTGGACTTGTTAATGGGGAATAAGGTGTTTGGCCTGCGTGCGTGGAATGTGCCGGGCAGACCAGCTCATGCTCCCCAGATGAAGCCAGCAGAGCCATCTCAGTTCATAACTTTCACACCACTCTGTGTTTTTCTTTGGGTTCCCTTAATTCAAAGCCTGTGATCTTTGGAAATGGTCTTATTTTCCCGTGGCCTTAGCTGGGCTTCCTAGAGAGCAGAGCTTGGCAATGGCTCTCTTTCCCAGCCTCATATGAACTCTTAACAACAGACCTCTTGTCAAGGCTCCAGTTCTGGGGTAGGATTAGGTTATTTGTCCAAGAGACCTGGCCTTTCTCAGTCTCACACCCTCAGATTCTGGAGAGAGGTGAGTTTGTGCAAGACTTTTAGAGAAGATAAGACCCTATTTTATTCTCCTAGTCATCCCTGTGACTCAGTTGGTAAAGAATCTGCCTGCAATGCAGGAGACCCGGGTTTGATCCCTGAGTTGAGAAGATTTCCCAGAGAAGGGAATGGCAACCCACTCCAGTATTCCTGCCTGGAGAATTTCATGGATGGAGGAGCCTGGTGGGCTACAGTCCATGGGGTTGCAATGAGTCAGACATGACTGAGTGATTAACACTTATTGACATTTAGGCCCAGACCCTAGCTGTAGCAAGGTAACTCAAATCTTCATGGTTGCATTGGTCAAGATAACAACTCTCTTTGTTCATTCAGACTGCTATAGCAAAAGTCCACAGATTAAGTAGCTTAAATACAACAGAAATTTATTCCTTTCAGCTCTGAAGGCTTAAGGTCTGAGATCAGGGTGTCAGCATGGTCAGGCAGAGGCCATGTTCTAGGACACTGACCTCTAGTCCTGTCTACACAAGGCAGAAGAGAAGGGAGTTCTCTGGCGCTATCTCCTCTAGAGGCAATAATCCCACTCATCAGGGTCTTACTTTCATGACCTTAAGCAGTCCCCAAGAATCCCACATCCTAATAACATCATCTATGGGGGTTTAGGATTCATCATACAAATTTTACAGAGACATATTCAAGACCATGACAACAACATTCCAGATTCAAAGCTGTGTATCTGATATTGGAACTCAAAAAGTAAGAAGTTGCCAACCCAATGACCAACTTGGAAACTGACTGGCAAACTTCACATCAAACAATATTTTTAAAAATAACAGAGTATATGTGATGGAATGAATTATTAGCTTCTGGCTCAGTAGTAAAGAACTCACCTGCCAATGTAGGAGATGCAGGTTCCATCCCTGGATCGGGAAGATGCCCTGGAGAAGGAAATGACAGCCCGCTCCAGTACTCCTGCCTGGGAAATTCCAAGGACAGAGGAACCTGGCAGGCTGTAGTCCATGGGGTCACAAAAAGTAAGATACAACTTAGCTATAATGATAGCAACAACAGTGATAATAGATTTCCCTGAGTAGATCAGGAGCAAACTATGACAAGCCACAAAAGGGAGGCAAAATACATCATCAACCTGCACTTCCTTGAAAGAAGTTCATAGACCTCGTGATTACCTGTATACAGAGTGCAATGCCACAGCTTTAGGTATTGGTCACTCAAAAAATTCCATAAGCTTGCCCAGAAGAATACTTAAATAATAGTTCATACATATATTTCTATCAGAGAGATAGTGAAAACTGACTTGTGTGCTTCTTTTTAATTGGCACATTCTATTTTTCCTCACCTTGGTTCTCATCAGTAATGACAAGTGTTAATGATGATCCTATGACTCGTGATTGCAATTCTGTAAAATAAGTAAAATATTATATTTTACTCAGTGAAATTTTATTAAAAAATATAAATACTTAATTTGTTCCTAAAGTGTTTGCCTTAAAATTTGAAAAAAAAAAATATTTGCAATTTTAGCTAGATTCATGAGTATGATATGAGGATATTTAAAGTAAACATCTAAACAACACGTAGAATAGCAGATTATCAAGAATTAGTTCACGCTACCATACTTGCTCAGTTCAGTTCAGTTCATTTCAGTTCAATTGCTCAGTTGTGTCCAGTTCTTTGCAATCCTATGAATTGCAGAATGCCAGGCCTCCCTGTTCATTACCAACTCCTGGAGTTTACTCAAACTCATGTCCATCTCATCAGTGATGCCATCCAGCCATCTCATCTTCTGTTGTCCTCTTCTCCTCCTGCCCCCAATCCCTCCCAGCATTAGGGTCTTTTTCAATGAGTCAACTCTTTGCATCAGGTGGCCAAAGTATTGGAGCTTCAGCTTTAGCATCATTCCTTCCAATGAAAACCCAGGACTGATCTACTTTAGAATGGATTGGTTGGATCTCCTTGCAGTCCAAGGGACTCTCAAGAGTCTTCTCCAACACCACATTTCAAAAGCATCAATTCTTCAGCGCTCAGCCTTCTTCACAGTCCAACTCTCACATCCATACATGACCACAGGAAAAACCATAGCCTTGACTAGATGGACCTTAGTCGGCAAAGTAATGTCTCTGCTTTTTAATATGCTATCTAGCTTGGTCATAACTTTCCTTCCAAGGAGTAAGCATCTTTTAATTTCATGGCTGCAATCTGCTAGTAAATGCATAATGTAAACCAGGTCTTTGTGTATATCTATTCTCTTTTAGTCAGAGTATCTACTCTATGAATTTATAATGCCATACAAATGAATATGTCCTGGTTAATTCTTTGAGACAGTGCTGCACTCAACATGCCAGCAAATTTGGAAAACTCAACAGTAACCACAGGACTGGAAAAGGTCAGTTTTTGTTTCAGTCCCAAAGAAGGGCAATGACAAAGAATGTTCAAAGTACTGTACACTTGTGTTCATTCCACACGCTAGCAAGGTTATGCTCAAAATCCTTCAAGCTAGGCTTCAGCAGCATGTGAACTGAGAATTTCCAGATGTACAAGCTGGGTTTCGAAGAGGCAGAGGAACCAGAGATTAGATTTCCAACATTTGTTGGATCATGAAGAAAGCAAGGGAGTTCTAGAAAAAATGTCTACTTCTGCTTTATTAACTATGCTAAAGTCTTTGACTTTGTGGATCACTACAAAATGCTGAAAATTCTTAAAGAGATGGAGCAGCAAATCACCTTATCTGTCTCTTGAGAAACCTGAATGCAGGCCAAGAAGCAACAGATAGGACCAGACAGGGAATAAGAGGCTGGTTCTAAATTGGGAAAGGAGTACATCAAGGCCGTATATCATCACCTTGCTTTTTTAACTTCTATGCAGAGTACACCATTTGAAATGCCAGGTTGAATAAACCACATGCTAAATCAAGATTTCCAGGGGAAATATCTGTAACCTCAGATATGCGTACGATGCCACTCTAATGGAAGAAAGTGAAGAGGAAGTAAAGAGCATCTTGATGAGGGTTAGAGAGAAGAATGAAAAACCTGGTTTGAAACTCAAAATTCAAAAAATTCAACTTTCAAAAAAACTTAAAAACTAAGATCATAGCATCTGGTCCCATCACTTCATGGCGAATAGAAGGGAGGGGGGTAATGGAAGCAGTGACAGATTTTATTTTCTTTGGCTGCAAAATCCCTGCAGACAGTGACTGCAGCCATGAAATTAAAAGATGCTGTCTCACATTCAGGGTCATCATTACCATTTTTCTAAAGTCCATATATATATGTTAGTATACTGTATTAGTGTTTTTCTTTCTGGCTTACTTCACTCTGTATAATCAACTCCAGTTTCATCCACCTCATTAGAACTGATTCAAGTAAAATAAAAAAAAATTTAAAAGATGCTTGCTCTTTGGAAGGAAAGCTATGACACACTTAGACAGCATATTGAAAAGCAGAGACATTACTTTGTCAACAAATGTCCAGGTAGTCAAAGCTATGGTTTTTCCAGTAGTCATGTGAGAGTTGCACAAAGACAGCTGAGCACCAAAGAGCTTTGAACTGTGGTACTAGAGAAGACTCTTGAGAGTCCCCTGGACAGCAAGGAGATATAACCAGTCCATCTTAAAGAAATCAAACCTGAATATTCATTGGAAGGACTGATGCTGAAGTTGAAGCTCCTACACTTTGGCCACCTGATGCAAATGGCTGACTCACTGGAAAAGATCCTCATGCCGGGAAATATTGAAGACAAAATGTGAAGAGGGCTGGAGAGGTTGAGATGGTTAGATAGAATCACTGATTCAATGGACATGAATTTAAGCAAATTCTGGGAGATAGTGGAGGACAGAGGAGCCTGGCGAGCTGCAGTCCACAGTTCACAGACAACCTAGTGGCTGAATAACAGACAATTCTTTGGGAGAATGACCCATAATGTCAATTAAATTTGAAATAATCTCTGTGTCTGTTATCCTATGTAGGTTATATAGATATTAATATTTTTCTCAGAAAATTGTTCTGTGTCATAATACTTGATTCTTATACCTTTATTTCCAACATAGGGAAAATTTTATGCATTTCTTTGAATATTTTGCTCAGAGGCTAATGTCACTAAGTCATTGCATTACTGTAGCTAGTAGTTGTTTTTCTCTTTTTACATTTCATGAGATTTAAGTTTTTCTTATATAATACCCATATAATCATACCATGAATGATCACTCCTTTTTCTTTGGTTCTTCAGGTTTTCAGCTCTTTTTTTTCCTGGCAATTTATTGCAAGGGATAAATAACTGAATAAATAATTGAATTAATGATAAATAATTGAATTAAGTACAATGAATACATGTGTGTTATCCAAATTTAAATGTATCTCATACACATTCAAAGATTAACATACGTACATGAAAGAAGGTTGTGTATGTGTAGACAAGTGCATTTTTTGGTATACAACATCAAAATAGCTTCCCAGTGTGTATTGTTATCCTAATAGCATATGGGAAGATCCAAGGAAATGCAACGCACTCCAATATTATTGCCTGGAAAACTCCATGGACGGAGAAGCCTGAGGGTTATAGTCCATGGGGTCACAAAGAGTCAGATACAACTTAGTGGCTGAATAATAACCATTATAATTTGTAATAAACCTTATTAAAAGCAGTTGCTACTAGATGCCTGATTTGGGGTATTGACCAAAACAATAAATGCTAAATTTTAAGAGCAAACAATAATTAAAAACACAAAAACTTAAAAAAAAATTTTAAACTAACTTTCTTTTGTAGTTTACTTGCCTCAAAAGTTTTACTGTTAGCATAAAATATTAAATCACATATAAGATGAATATTAAACGTCTATGTAATTAAGTAATAAGGGAGAATTGTGTGCCAGTCATTTTAGGACTAAGAGTTATTAAAACTGAGTGTTCATACTTGTTTTAAACTTCCTATCAGCTAAGTTAAAAATAGAAAATTCATGGGATAAAATGACAATAACATTTAAAATATTATTAAAGATACATATCTGCATATATTATTTAAGTCCCAGATTAAAATTAAACTCATGTTGTTTTGATCATCAAGTCTTTTTCTGTACTAAATTCAAGGAGGAAATTGCTTTATAAGTATTATTGAATAAACTGTATTAAAAGCCACAAACATTTGCTGAAGATATGGAAATCATTCTTCATCAAATTATCTTTAAATTATTATGACAAAAGCATAAGCAAAAAAAAACCCTTCATGGTTAAACTTCTGTGAAATACTTGTGCTTACATACATGTCTGGCATTCAAGTCTAACTGATACACTTCTACGCGGAAAGGGTTTTAGCTTCATAGTGAAAAGAGTTCTGTTTCAATCTTAGTTCTGCAGTTCACTTGCCCATTTGATTTTTCACTGTCATCTACACTCTGTAAATGTGTGTTGTTTTTTTTTTTTTTTTGACCAGTGAGAAATCACTTTTATTTTTTTTTTAATTTTTATTTTAACTTTAGTTTACTTTACAATACTGTATTGGTTTTGCCAAACATTGACATGAATTCACCATGAGTGTACATGCGTTCCCAAACATGAATCCCCTCCCACCTCCCACCACATACCATCTCTCTGGGTCCTCTCCATGCACCAGCCCCAAATGTGTTTGCTAGAAATGACAAAATAATAAATGTACATTTCAAGAAAATGTGAGGATGTTTGTAAATTACATGACGCAGGATGCATTTAACTTATATGATACATTTTTCTAATAAAACAGTCGATATTTTTGATATGGTAATAATAGCATCTTGAACTTGTAATTTATAATTTAAACACCTTTATCTGCATTGTTTACTCATAAATTTTATTTAAAAAATAATTAATTATTTGGCTGTGTCCGGTCTTACTTTCAGCATGAGGGTTCTTTCTCGGGCCCTGCGGGATCTTTCACTGGGACGCGCAGATTCCCTAGAGGTGGTGTTGGGCTCAGTGGTCGCAGTGTGAGCTCTCTGGTTGTGGCGGGCAGGCTCCAGAGTGCACAGGCTCAGTAGCTGCGATGCCCAGGCTTAGTTGCTCTGCAGCATGTGAGATATTAGGTCCCTGACCAGGAATTGAATCTGTGTCCCCTGCATGGCAAGGCAGATTCTTAACCACCAGGCCACCAGAGAAGTCCCTAATTTGTAAAATTTAGAAGTATCCTAAAACATGATTATTTCAATTTCTATCCATCTGTATTGAGATATAACTCAATTGAACAATATTATTCATTTTAAGGGTAAAACTGGTAATTTTATAAAGTTGAATAGTACCACCATTATCAGAATATAGAATATTGCCATCACACTTAAAACGTTCCTTGAGTCTCTATGTCATCAGTCCTCTTCTAGGATCAGGCAACCACTGATACACTTTAGCAAGTGCACTTTTGCATTTTCTAATTATGAATGGTGTTTGGTAAAAGTAGAGAGTTTCTTGTCTTCTTTTTTTTAAATCCTATTGAATTTCAGTTGTTCTAGCACATTGGTTAAAGAGCCTGTCTTCTCATTGAATTATTCAGGTTTTTAATTGAAAATCAATTATCTTCATATGAATAGGTCTACTCTATTTTGTTCCAATGAGCTATGCATATATATGTATGTTAACATCACACTATCTTAATTGTACTATGTTTTCATAGTAAACCTTTAAAATCAGATATTGTGTTTTCTAACATTTTTAAAGTTTGTTTTGACTTTTTAGATCTATATCATTAGATAGCTACTTTAGAATCAATATGTGAACTTCTTAAAAATATAAGTCTGCTGTGATTTTGAATGATTACATTGACTCTATTAATCAAAGAAAAATCATGATATTAATAATATGGTTATATTGATTCATAACCATTGTATATGTTTTTATTTACTTCTTCTGAAATTCCCCTTTGAAATGTATTGCTTTCAGTACTTTGTACATCACTTATTAAAACATTTCTTATATTTGTTTCACTATTTTAAAGGGACGTGCAATATTATTTAATGCTCTACTTGTATATTATTCACACACACAATTGATTTCTGTACCTTGACTTTGTGCCCTATGATCTTGCTAAATTCATGTACCATTTTTAGTAGAATTTTTTAGATTATTCAGGATTTTTATATAAGCATAGTGTATTAATCTTATTTGTGTTAGTTGGGTACCAATCTGCTGGGAAATATTGAAGGTGGGAGGAGAAGGGGATGACAGAGGTTGAGATGGTTAATGGCATCACCAACTTGATGGACATGAGTTTGTGCAAGCTCCGGGAGTTGGTGATGAACAGGGAGGCCTGGCATGCTTCACTCCATGGGGTCGCAAAGAGTTGGACACAACTGAGCAACTGAACTGAACTGAACTAAGCTAACTTCGGAGAAGGCAGTGGCACCCCACTCCAGTGCTCCTGCCTGAAAAATCTGATGGACGGAGGAGCCTGGTGGGCTGCAGTCCACGGGGTCGCTGAGTCAGACACGACTGAGCGAATTCACTTTCACTTTTCACTTTCATGCATTGGAGAAGGAAATGGCAACCCACTCCAGTTTTCTTGCGTGAAGAATCCCAGGGACGGTGGAGCCTGGTCGGCTGCCATCTATGGGGTCGCAAAGAGTCGGACATGACTGAAGCGACTTAGCAGCAGCAGCAGCAGCAGCAAGCTAACTTAGTTAGACTTAAGAACCTGCTCTTGGAATGCAATGCGTTTATATGTAGGAAACTTACTGTATTCCATGTTCCTCTGTTTCTTCATTTTGCCTGATTCTTATTTTTATTTCTATGTGCTAGGTAGGTAGTCGAGTGGTAAAGAATCCACCTGCCATGCAGGAGATGCAGGAGACTCCAGTTCTATCCCTGGGTCGGGCAGATTCGCTAGAGGAGGAAATGGCAACTCACCCTAGTATACTTGCATGGAAGATTCCAGGGCTACAGTCCATGGCGTCACAGAATCAGACAAGAGTGGTTGCACCTGGAAGCAGACTCAGATCAGGTGGGTTGGCTATGTCTCCTGATCTTGGAAAAGGGGCCTTATATAGGAACTGGGCAGATTCGCTAGAGTAGGAAATGGCAACTCACCCTAGTATACTTGCATGGAAGATTCCACGGACTGAGAAGCTTGGGGGGCTACAGTCCATGGTGTCACAGAATCAGACAAGAGTGGCTGCACCTGGAAGCAGACTCAGATCAGGTGGGTTGGCTATGTCTCCTGATCTTGGAAAAGGGGCCTTATATAGGAGACGTCCTGCGGGATCCAGCAGCATACTCCATTCTGGTCCCCAGAGCGATATGCTCTCGGGGTGAGGGGTGCCCCTCTGTGGGCTGCATGGGACCTTCTGCTGTGGTGGGCTGACTATTGTGTGTTCACTGACAGGTGGGGCTGGCCCTTCAACCAATTGACTGCAGAGCCCTTACTCGTGCAGCAGCTGCTGACCTTCTTGTGGGTTGGGCTGGGGCCTGGTATGATTCTATATATGGCCATGGAAATCCCCGGGCTGGTGCCAGCCTGCTGGTTGGCAGGCAAGGCCCTGGGGTTAGTAGGCTAGAGAGAGGAGACCAAAAGGGTGCCTGCCAGCACTGAGGTCCCTGTGCTTCCCCAAATTGTTGCTGCCACTCTATTCGAAGGGGAGACCTGGTTGCCTCCTGCCTCTCCAGGACACCCTCCAAGTGAGCAAGTGGGTCTGACCCCGAATCCTTCCAAATTACTGCCCCTGTGCTGGAACATAGAGTGTATGAGATTTTGAGTGCACCCTGTAAGAGCAGACTTTCTGTTCCCTGTCTCTCCCATGTGCAGACCCCACTGACCTTCTAAGCCAGATGATCCTAGGCCTTGTCTTCGTCATAAAGAAATCCCAGGCTGGGGAGCCTAATGTGGACCTTGGACCACTTGCTCCTTGAGGAAAACCTCTGCAATTATCCTCCTGTTTGTGAGTTGCTTCTCTGGGAGTGTGGGTCTTGGCTATATTGACATCTCCAGCCCTCCCATTCAGCTCACTATGGTTCTTTCTTTATATCTTTAGATGGAGAAAACCGTTTCTGCTAGTCTTCAGGTCATTCTCATAGATGCTCTGTGAACAGTTGTCTTCTTTATGTGCTCGTAGGCTGTTGTAACTACAGGGTCTTTCTACCTAGTTCTCTTTTTCATATTTTCATATTTTGACTTTTGCTTTCCACTCCACCCTGACAATTCGTACATTTCAATTATAGATTTTGTCTGAACATTTAATATAAATGCTTGGGATGCTCCACTCTCTTATCATTTGTTTTCTGTCTCTCCCATTTTGTTCTTCTAGTACTGTTTTCTGCCTTTTTAAAGTTATTTGACATATTCTTTAGGATACTATTTCGATTTTCCTGTTAACTTTTTAGCTCCATTTCTCTTATCAGAATTTTATTGCTTGCTCTAGGCACTAAATTTAAAATTGTACTAGAAATTTTACATATTTTACATGAATGTAAAATATGTAAAACGTGCAACCACGTAGGTTAATGCTACAGTAGTCATGTATGCTTCTGATGATTTCAATTATTAATCAAATCATTGATTCTGTTTATGTATTTTATGTAATGTGTCATTTATCACTTGCTGATTTCAAGATTTTACCTTTTTCGGATTGCAGGGAAGTTGTCAACAATTTTACTGTGATGTGCTAGAGCATAACTTTTTTGTGTTCTTTTCTGCTGCTTTTAATACATTACATTTCTGTCCTTAATCAAATTTAGGAAGTCCTCAGCCATTATTTCTTCATTTTTCTTTTGGTTCATTCTATCTCTCCTTTCCTTCTAGGACTCTAAAGGCATGAACATTAGACTATTTTATATTTTATCAAAGATCCTTGAAGCGCTATTAAATAATTTTTTACAGTCTTTATTTTTCTTTCTTTACATTAATTAATTTTAAGCTCACTGAAATTTTTCATCTACTATATCCATTCATTGTTAAATCCATTCATTAAACATTTAAATTTTAATATCATGTATACCTTTTATAGTTTTAGAATTTTTGTTTCTTTTATATTATATTGCCAGTATGACTCTGCTGAGACTTCCTATAGTTTCATTCATGTGAGTATACCTGCTTCACTTCTTTGGGGTGAATGGGAAGAGCCACTTTAAACCTCTTATTTACTAGTTTCAACATATAGGACATTTCAGAGTCAGTTTTCTTTCTCTTGAAAAGTGTTCCATTTTACTCATTCCTCTTACATATTGATCAATTTTTAATTGCCCTCTGTGCAGAATCTGTTATTTTCTCAGCCTGATATTGCTTCTCCTGTCTAGCAGGCCATTATCTTAGATAGACTTTACATGTAAACTCTGCTTCTTGGATGGAGAAGGAAATGGCAACCCACTCCACTTCTTGCCTGGAGAATCCCAGGGACAGAGGAGCCTGGTGGGCTACCGTCTATGGGGTTGCACAGAGTCAGACACGACTGACGCGACTTAGCAGCAGCAGCAGCAGCTGCTTCTTGGATGGAAACCCATTTCAGTCCATGCCTCTGTCTTTAGCTTAGGTGCTTTGAGTGGGGACTATGTATGTGTAGTTCAGAGCCTGTGATAGAATAGATGATCACCTTTAAGAGGCTCTATTCAATAGTCACAGCTTCCCTGGTTTCACTTCTCTGATCTTCTAGGTCAAAATACTGAAGTTAGTAGTATTAGTACACGTGTAGCACACATTTGGCTTGTACCATGCCGATTATCCTTGGCCCCAGGCTGAAATCCTAGGACTGGAATTCTCTTTATAATTCCACTTTTCCCAGGGCAGATCCTTCCCACCAGAGTCTGTCTGCTGCTGATCATTGTCTAAAGCCTAGTTTTTAAATTATGCCTCGATTTTAGGATTGCTTTCTTTGGGAAGGAGGGAGTGGTGGGATAGCAACCAATTGTGTAAATACCAAAATTACTCCAACATACTATTCAGTATGTGAGGACATCAGTGTTAGCTCCATTAAGTAAATTTGGAGAATTAACAAGAAATAGCAATGGGGCAGATTATAGCTCTTTGTGTAATAGTAATATATTTCTACAGCATTGCAAAACTTCATCTAAGAATATACTTTTTAAAAATTAAATATATATTTATTAATATCCTGAAAGTGAATGTTTACACTCAGTTCAGTTCAGTCACTCAGTCGTGTCCGACTCTTTGTGCCCCCAAGGACTGCAGCGTGCCAGGCTTCCCTATCCATCACCAACTCCCGGCACATATTCAAACTCATGTCCATCACGTCAGTGATACCCAACCATCTCAGTCACTGTTGTCTCCTTATCCATCTGCCTAAATCTTTCCCAGAATCAGGGTCTTTTCCATTGAGTCAGTTCTTCGCATCAGCTGACCAAAGTATGGGAGCTTTAACTTCAGCATCAGTCCTTTCAATGAATATTTAGGATTGATTTCCTTTAGGATTGACTGGATGGATCTCCTTGCAGTCTAAGGGACTCTCAAGAGTCTTCTCCAACACCAGAGTTCTAAAGCATCCATGCTTCGGTGCTCAGTTTTCTTTATAGTCCAACTCTCACATCCATACGTGACCACTGGAAAAACCATGACTTTGACTAGAGAGACTTTTGTTGGTAACATTATGTCTCTGCTTTTTAATATGCTGTCTAGGTTGGTCATAGCTCTCCTTCCAAGGAGCAAGGGTCTCCTAATTTCATGGCTGCATCACCATCTGCAGGGATTTTGAAGCCCCTAAAGTAGTGTCTCACTATTTCCATTGTTTCCCCGTTGATTTCCCATGAAGTGATGGGACCAGATGCCATGATCTTAATTTTCTGAATATTGAGTTTTAAGCCAACTTTTTCACTCTCCTGGTGTCATCTGCATATCTGGGGTTATTGATATTTCTTCCAGAAATCTTGATTAAAGTTTGTGCTTCATCTAGCCCAGCATTTACATGATGTAATCTGTATATAAGCTACATAAGCAGGGTGACAATATACAGCCTTGACGTACTCCTTTTCCTATTTGGAACCAGTCTGTTGTTCCATGTCCAGTTCTAAATATTGCTTCTTGACCTGCATACAGATTTCTTAGGAGGCAGGTAAGGTGGTTCCAGTTTGTTGTGATCCACACAGCCAAAGGCTTTGTGTAGTCAATAAAGCAGAAGTAGATACTTTTCTGGAACTCTCTTGCCTTTTTGATAATCCAGTGGATGAGGGCCATTTGCTCTCTGGTTCCTCTGCTTTTTCTAAATCCAGCTTGGATATCTCGAATTTCATGTTTCATGTACTGCTGAAGCCTGGCTTGGAGGATTTTGAGCATTACTTTGCTAGTGTGTGAAATGCAATAGTGTGTGCAACTGTGCAATAGTTTGAGCTTTCTTTGGCATTGCCTTTCTTTGGGATTGGGATGAAAACTGACCTTTTCCAGTCCTGTAGCCACTGCTGAGTTTTCCAAATTTGCTGGCATATTGAGGGCCGCACTTTCACAGCATCATATTTTAGCATTTGAAATAGCTCAACTGGAATTCCATCACCTCAGCTAGCTTTTGTTCATAGTGATGCTTCCTAAGGCCTACTTGACTTTGGCTTCCAGGATGTCTGGCTCTAGGTGAGTGACCACATCATCATGGTTATCTGGGTCATGATTGTTTTTTTCCAGTTCTTCTGTGTATTCTTGCCACCTCTTCTTAATATCTTCTGTTTCTGTTAGGTCCGTACTATTTCTGTCCTTTATTGTGCCCATCTTTGCATGAAATGTTCCCTTGATATCTCTAAATTTTTTTGAAGAGATCTTTAGTCTTTCTCATTCTGTTGTTTTCCTCTATTTTTTTTTTTGCATTGATCACTGAGGGAGACTTTCTTATCTCCCCTTGCTATTCTTTGGAACTCTGCATTCAAATGGGTATGTTTTTCCTTTCCTTCTTTGCCTTTAGCTCCTTTTCTTTTCTCAGCTATTTTTAAGTCCTCCTCAGACAACCATTTTTCCAGTTACACTAAGAGCCTATAATAAATTCTATAACTACTAATTATATCAAAAACTAGTTCAGAAACTTAAGTGTTAGCACAGTAAGAACTTAAGATTTCCAGATCATCAATATGTTTATGGCAATAAACATATAAATATCAAGATAAAACAGAATCCAACTGTTGTGCTCAACAATTGTTACTTTCATATAATAGTTACTGAGATAACAGTGAAGCATATGAATATTTACTAATCGATAAAAACTAATTTAAAAAGTATTGCTATATATAGGTGGACATTGTAATTATCAGTGCTGATATATATATATATAATATACATATATATTATTTATATATAGAGAAATAGTTGCTAACACAACACACTACTTCTTTGTTAAAAAAAAAATTTTTTAGTTGATGTAAGTATGGCTTATACATCCAGAAATTTCCATTTGAAGATAAATGTCTAGCCTAATGATGAAAAATTCTCTTGGGACCAGTGCTAATCTATCAAATTATTGCCTATCCCAATTCATTACTCAGGCTCCCCTTGTGGGTCAGTGGTAAAGAATCTGCCTGCCAGTGCAGGGGATACGTGTTTGATTCCTGAGGCAGGAATATCCCCTGGAGAAGAGAATGACAACCCACTCCAGTATTCTTGCCTGGAGCATCCTACGGATGGAGGAGCCTGGTGGGCAACAGTCCATGGAGTCAGAAAGAGTTGGGCATGACTCAGAGACTAAACAACAACTACCTATTACTCATTTCCTTATGAAATGATGGCGATGATGATGGTGGTGGTGGTGACACTGATTTTTGGAATACTAATAGTAGGCCCTATAAGTGAGCATTTTTTGAGGTACTGAACATGACTACATCCAGGAGCAAGATGGGGATAGTATTGCTTTTACGCCTTGTCATTTTCTAGAAGAACTCAGAGCTACTCAGCACTGTAACTTTAATTGCAGTCACTGACTGTGATGGAAAGTAATTTGAATGAGATGCATATTCAAAACTATTTATTTAACCCAGAAGGTAGCAGACAGGATATTTAAAATAAAGCTTCTGGCATAACATGCAATAACTTTAATGATCATTGTGCTGGAAAACAGGTGTCAGCGTGCTTCGCTTCCATTTCTTTCCACCCCCTCCTTCTCCCTCTCCATCTGGTTTCCTTTTTCACCAGTTCCACGTGTGTCTTTGTCTGTGAAAATCAATTTGCTATCTTCAGTTTTGGGGGGAGGGGATGCCCACAGACATTGGGACCCAAGGATTGTATCCCATGTAATGAGATGCTCTGTGCTCTACTGTTTTATAGATAGATGCAACTGTTGGATGTACTTTTACAGCAAATGCTAAGGTGGTATTTTTCACAGGTATTCATCAAAGGCTAAAATTCTGGTAACAAATGCATATTTATATATTAAACATTACCCTTCTGGAAGAAATATCTTGAAGGCATGTCAACCCACCAATGCTACATTTGAATTCTTTGGGTATCCTTTGGATACCCTTTTGTTATTCAACTTTAAGTTCAGGATTTTCCCACACAGCTTAAATATTTGGGTTAAAATAGAAAAGCCTCCCCCCAGACCCCCAGAATGTCATTTACAAAATTTTCAGCATCAATGTGCCAAGCACTATAGCCTCTATTCTGTTATCTTAGTGCAGACCATTATTGCATTACTCCTAAATACTTGGTCTGCTTGTCTCTATTCTGACTCTAATCAGATCACCTTCAGCGACATTTTCATAACCATCTTGCTAAACAAAGGTCTCATGATGTTACGCACTCAGTCAAAAACCTTTAACGACTTTCTGTTACATGTAGAACCAAAACAATATTCGTTGAGATAGTTCTATCTCTAGTATGAGAGGCTGATCTGGTTGTGACACCTCTTACCCAGTTTATCCGCCAGGATTGATTCAGCTGATCCAGATGGCTAGGCGGGTGTCCCCTTCCTCCCCCACCTCTCCATGTGTGTCCCTCCTGAAGCCACATGCTCCATCAAAGAGGACTACCTTCCCCCATAGAGGAGGACCGTTTTTTGGTCAAGGGTATACGAGTGACTGAGCTCCCTTGCCAGAACCTCCAAACAAGCTCTTAAGATATTTCTGTCTCTAAACTCTGGTCTGCAAGAATGCAGGAAACATAAGTCATTCATCTAATTATTTATTCATTCATGAATGCATAAAACATTTAGTGAGGGCCCACTATGCACCAGGCATTGCTTAGATATCAGAAGAGAGAATAGTAGTAGACCTACCAGAAAAAAATACCCCAGTCTTCATGGAGTGATGAGGGGAGAAAGGCAATGTAGAAATAAGTAAGCTGCCAATTAAAATAAATAAATTTAAATTAAAAAAAGAAGTAAGCTGACTTTAGAGTGTTTTAGAAGATGATAATAGTATGCAGAAAAACAAAAGAGAGAAGAAGACGTCCCCATGTGATGGGAACAATCAATTTTACGTAGGATGATCAGGGAGTTCTCACTGAGACACTGCTATTTACAAGCAGCCTAAAGGGACGAGGTGAAAGGCTGTCTGTGTGTCTTGGGGAGAATCCTCCAGGAAGATGGAATCATTCATATAAAAAGTTCCCAAGGCAGAAAGATGTCATGTAGCCAAAGCAGTAAAGAGACTGACCCAAATGAAGCTGAATGAGGAAGAGAAGAGAGAGAACAGAGATGCTCAGGGAGTTAGGCAAGACAAGAGTAGGCCAAGGTAAGGGCTTTGGCTTTGACTCTGAGCAAGGCAGGAATGGACTGGCAGGTTTCAAGCAGAAGAGGGGCATGGCCTGGGTTAGAGTTTAACATAAGCACTTTGACTGCTTTTTTGTGAATTAACTAGAAAGGGGGTGGGTGGGGCGGGTCAAGCCAAATCGGAAGTTTGGAGACTCCCGAGTTAATCCAGGTTAG
>SJYR01003825.1:21005-58508 GCA_006410655.1 Kobus ellipsiprymnus
CCTCTGGACACAGGTGATAGTGATGCAGAAGAGCGGAAGTGGCTGCTCTGGTGTCCTCTCAAAATATAAGACATTACAAATGTTAAAAAGCTAACAAATAACACAGGCATTGTAAAAGTCTTCAAATTTATAAATTATTCTTATCATTAGGTGCCTGATACACTTCTCTGCTGTTTTTTTTCCCCCCTACTTGTCTAAAAGCATTTTCCTTGATCACATTCTCATGTAGCAATTTTATGGTAGAGAGAATAGAAAGATAATTCTCTCATTGAAAAATCAAAACTTGTTCTTTTGCGCAAACTTGCTTGAACAAAATTTGTCTTTTATTTTTGACAGTGTAGAAAAATAACTTTTAATTTCCCAACTCCCTTTGTGGTTCCTGCTGAGGCGGTGTCAACTGATGGATGGAAGCCCTCAAAAGCTCCAGCCATTTAATCTCCCTTCCTCATCCCCTGGAGAGGAGAAATCCATGGCCCCACACTGTGGTTTATCTTGACTTAATCTTTATCTCCTGGGGGTTCTTACTTCCCCTGGCCATCACTCCCACAGGGTCAGTGCCTAGGGGCTGGATAAGCCTGGGTCATAAGGGTCACCCAGCACACAGAAGAACCCTGATGCTGTTGGGGAGTTCCCCTTGGTGTGAGGGATGGAGTCCAGACACTGGTGAGATCTGCCAGGAGCACGTATTGCTCTGGAGAAGTGGTGCTGCTAGCATCTTACACCCTATCCCTGGCTTCAGGCCCCACTTGGGAGTGTGTCACAGTGCAGACTATACTCTGTGCCTCCAGCCCATGGCTAGAGTACTTTCTCCTGAATCCCCAGAGGGGTATAAAAGGCTGGCACAGAAAGGTCACAAAGTTTAAGCTTTATTACTTTGAAGTGAAGTCTAGTCTTGGAAGTGGAGATGGGGGAAAAATAAAGTCTAATTCTTTGTAAATGTTGGTGATAGAATCAAGAAGACTTGATGATGGAGTCAGTGTGGCTGTAAGGGAAGGAACGTGGGCAAGGATGGCACCATGGTTCTAGCTTGAGTTAATGGAGGAGAAGAGTTTTCATCTTTTCAGATGGAGAAGACAGTGGGAGGGGAATATTTGAGAATCAGTTCAGTTGCTCAGTTGTGTCCGACTCTATGTGACCCCATGGACTGCAGCATGCCAAGCCTCCCTGTCCATCACCAACTCCCGGAGTTTATTCAAACCCATGTCCATTGAGTCGGTGATGCCATCCAACCATCTCATCCTTTGTCGTCCTCTTCTCCTCCTGCCTTCAGTCTTTCCCAGCATCAGGGTCTTTTTGAATGTTTCAGTTCTTCGCATCAGGTGACCAAAGTATTGGAGTTTCAGCTTCAACATCAGTCCTTCCAATGAATATTTGGGACTGAATTGAGATTAAGAATAGGAAATTCAGTTTTGGCCATATCAAATGCACATAGGTCATGGATGTACAAATAGAGATGTTAGAAAGGCATCTGGATGCATAAATCTGGAGATCGGGGGTGGGGGTAAAAAGCGTAATTTCACAATACATATTTATATCAGGTCATCATATGGTATATAATACTTTAAATATTCAATATTAATTATTTAATCATATACAATATTTTTGTAAAGTATACCTCAATAAGCCTGGGGAACAAAAGAAAGGTAGGGGAAGGACCGGAAGGAAGATGCAAATTTGGGAATCTTCAGCTTATAGATGGCATTTAACGTCAGGAGACCGTGTGAAATAAAAAGGGAATAAAAGAGGAGACTTCCAAGGAACTTGTCGTTTGGTGCACCCCCATTTTAAGGCATCCCAAAAATAAGAAGGAATCATAAAGAAGAAAAAAAAGAGTGGTCGATGAGACAGGCAAAATAAGAGAGAGACAGGGAAAAATGCTGCTCTGGAAGCCAAGTGAGGAAAGTATGTGGGATAATCAGCTATGTCAACTGCTGCTGGTAGATCAGGTAGGTAAAGCATCCAGAATGATCACTGAACTTAAAAAAAAAAAATTAGGTTTCACTGACAGCCTTCATAAACAGATGTGGAACGATACTCCCCTGCAGTATGAAAGAAAGATATTACCAGCTGGCTTGTGGTCTGTTTGTCTACCTTTCCAGGGACAAATGAACACAGGTGACTCCAGTTTTCTTTCCGTTTAGCACATTGATAAGAATATTTTATCAAATAAACCTATAGCATTGGAGGAGAGTTCTTACTCATTGAATTAGTTTAGTCGAGTATCATTGTTTTACATGACTTATGAGGTCTGAGTTCCTGGAAAAGTATTGTATAAAATATGTAACTATTTGAGTTTAGAATGGAAACCTTTCCCTACCTAAATGTCTCCTCTTGTATGAGATAACTTTTATTTCAGTTAACATGTGTGTGTGTCACTCAGTTTTGTCCGACTCTTTGCAATCCCATGGACTGTAGCTCACCAGGCTCCTCTGGAATTCTCCAGGCAAGAATACTGGAGTAGGTTCCCACCCTCTTCTCCAGGGGTTCTTCCCAACCCAGGGATAAAACCCAGGTCTCCCACATTGCAGGCAGATTCTCTGCCATCTGAGCCACCAGGGAAGCCCACTTCAGTTAAGAGACTACTTTTGACCTGGGTCAGAGAGGACGTCTGATAGCGCAGCGAAGAACACTGGGGGACACTTTGCTCCACCTGTGCTACTTGACTGCGTACTTCCTTCAAATTAATAGTGATGCTTGAAGTAGTGAAACATCTAACTCCAGTTCAACAATCTAAAACTTCATTTTGGCTAGGAGAGATTTCAAGGAAAAAAGAAAAAGCATAAATAACTCTCTGTAGGACATTTTTTCCTAATGGGAGTAAGGAATGCCTGCATGTATAAGTGCTCAGTTGCTTGAGTCATGTTCAACTCTTTGTGATCCTATGGATTGTAGCCTGCCAGGCTCCTCTGCCCCAGGAAAAAATGAATCAATAAATTGAAGCAAAGAAGATGCTGCTGCTGCTGCTGATAAGTCACTTCAGTCATGTCCGACTCTGTGCAACCCCAGAGACAGCAGCCCACCAGGCTTCCCCGTCCCTGGGATTCTCCAGGCAAGAACACTGGAGTGGGTTGCCATTTCTTTCTCCAGTGCATGAAAGTGAAAAGTGAAAGTGAAGTCATACAGTCATGTCCGACTCTTCGCGACCCCATGGACTGCAGCCTACCATGCTCCTCCGTCCATGGGATTTTCCAGGCAAGAGTACTGGAGTGGGTTGCCATTGCCTTCTCCAAAGAAGTTGCTAGATTTGTGATATACACCTCCTTTTCCTCTTTATTATTTCAGTTGTTTTGATAACTCCTGTGTGTGTGTACACGCTCAGTCACTAGGTCATGTCTACCTCTTTTGCAACTGCCTCGACTGTAGGCTGTCAGTCTCCTCTGTCCATGGAATTCTCCAGTCAAGAATGCTTGAGTGGGTTGCCATGCCCTGCTCTAAGGGATCTTCCTGACCCAGGGATCGAGCCTGCATCTCTTTCATTGTCTTGAGCATTGCAGGCAGATTCTATACCGCTGAGCCCCTGGGGAAACTCGTAGAGGAATGAGGCTCAACTAAAAAGTGGATGTGTAGTCAAGATGAATTCTATCGCTATCTTTTGTGTTTGGCAATTTATTTGAATTATTTAGAAGAATTAAAATCAGGGGAAATCCAACCTGCCTTCAGAAATGGTAACATACGTTCCCCCAAATAATGGACTAGAATATGTATAGCAGCATATTATTTTTAATAGCTCCAAGCTGGAAACTGCCCAAATATCCATCAATAGTGAAACAGTTCAAGCAATTATGATGTATTATACATGTCAGGGAATATCATGCAGCAACAGGGATGAGCAATCTACAAATACAGGCAACACTAGGAATGAGGCTTGTCAACTTAACAGCTGAACAAAATAATTTAGGCAGTATTTGCAAAATATATACACAAAGTATGAAAATTTATATAATTAAACAATTAATATGTAATATAAACACCACTTATTTTTCTACAAGTGCTAAGAAAAATTCTTGACATAAGTAAGAGATCAATAATTGAATCAGTTAGGTAAGATCCATTGTTGACCAAGATTGATAAGTTTATAAAATTGTCATGACCCAAGTAAGAAAAGAAGCCAAATTCAATTATACAAGATATGTTAAAGACAGAATACAAGAATTGTTTGATACTGTAATTAATTTTCATTTTTGAGGCTATAAATATAATACATGGCCCTTGCCCTCAAGAAATTATATATTTTTAAATTATCAATATCAATACTAACAATAAGTATACAATTTACATTCTTTAAAACATCTTTTTAAAACTACTATCTAGGATTAGTTGTGTGCTAACAGGACTTGATGGACGTGAGTCTGAGTGAACTCCGGGAGTTGGTGATGGACAGGGAGGCCTGGCATGCTGCGATTCATGGGGTCGCAGAGTCAGACACGACTGAGCGACTGAACTGAACTGAACTGAACTGAACATCTTAGAAAGAAAGAAATGGAACTAGTTTCTTTTTACTAATTCACACATTAAGTATCAACAATTTCCTTTCTTCATAATACAGTGTCATAAATTTCATCTACACGAATATCCTTAAGCTTGAAATCAAATCAGACAGAACTGAGTTAACTTAGGCTAGACTCAGGCAGGAAACAGTTGAGAATTTGCACCACAGATGAGAAGAAAAGGAAGGAAAATTAGGATAAAATGTGACTGGGGCAAAGTGGGCATAATAGTGTGAATTAAAAAAAGAACAGGATAGAAATGAAATTTGGTTTCAATAAGAAATGTTAACTAAGCATAACATGATTGAGACTGGAGAAGGAAAAGGAAACTAGCTTATGAGAAATGTATGCTCAATAGAAAATAAAGACTAGGAATGTGCTAAAGCTAATGGTAAATACAGATAAAAGGAATGACAGGTAGGAGGTACTTAGCAGGCTATTATGTTCAGGAAACTGGGAAAGAATAGTTTTAAGGATGTCTGTGCACCATAGCAAGGGATTCCCAGCTAAATTGGAATTCTATTGACTATGAAATTTAGGGTTTACTTCTGAGTAGGGCACTGAATATAGATGGCTAGAGAAGAGTGAGCTCTTTGAAAAAAAATAAAGTGGGAAAGTAAAAGTGAAGTTGCTCAGTGTCCTCTGACTCTTTGCGACCTCATGGACTATAGTCCATCAGGCTCCTCTGTCCATGGGATTCTCCAGGCAGATACACTGGAGTAGGTTGCCATGCCCTTCTCCAGGGGATCTTCCTGACACAGGGATTGAACCCGGGTCTCCCGCACTGCAGGCAGACTCTTTACCGTCTGAGCAGTGCAAACAGAGATGAATAATCCATGACCATGACTTCAAAGCCATGATATCTGTAGCAAAGGAAGTGAAAGTCTGTACAGAAAAAGACAATGAAATGTCCATATTAAGTGATACTTTCTCCCGACCCTTCCATGATTTGTCTAGACATTTAATTTGCTTTATCAAATCTAAGTATTTTGCCCCTAGAATTTTTTTTCTTTTAATTTAGAAAGGGTTTTCCAAAATATATATATTTAAGAAGAGGTGACTAAAAGGAGAGAAAGGTTTAGCGACTTGTGGCTACAACGAATGCGGTGGCAAAGGAAGCCCCCGCCCCACCTCTGCAGCAGCCACTTCACGGCCTTGCCCGCTGCAGCTTCACCGGCGAAGTGCGAGCTATGGAACTAGATGTGTCCTAGATACATTCCAGCTGTTTCTCATATAAGCTGCGTGTACGTGTGCTCAGGCGCTTTGTCCTGTCCAGCTCTTTGCAACTCCATGGACTGTAGCCCGCCAGGCTCCTCTGTCCATGGAATTTTCCAGGCAAGAAGACTGGGGCGGGTTGCCATGCCCTTCTCCGGGGGAGCTTCCCGAAGAGACTGAACTCAGGACTCTTGTGTCTCCTGCATTGGCAGGCAGATTCTTTACCACCGAGTCACCTGGGAAGCCCTTTAAAGAAGATTATTGAAACCATATTGGTTAATTTAGAAAATTTCTCACTTATAGCTCTTTAGGACCTAAAATTTCTTTGCATCTCAAAATAGCTATGGACAGTATTGAGAGTAATTATAGATTAAGTCCTTCTTATTTTCGACAAGAAAAACAAGGCCCAGAGAAATGAAATTACTGTCTCCAAGTCACAGATCTTCTAATTGGTAAGTCTGGATATGAACACTGATTTACAACCCAAACCTCATTTCATAGTCTTATTACTGACTTTAAAAGCCAGATTAATGTCCTGATTACAGCGCAGGTAGGATCGACCAGGAGGAAACAAAAGGTTTGCCAAAAAAAGAAGATTATTGAAACCATATTGGTTAATTTAGAAAATTTCTCACTTATAGCTCTTTAGGACCTAAAATTTCTTTGCATCTCAAAATAGCTATGGACAGTATTGAGAGTAATTATAGATTAAGTCCTTCTTATTTTCGACAAGAAAAACAAGGCCCAGAGAAATGAAATTACTGTCTCCAAGTCACAGATCTTCTAATTGGTAAGTCTGGATATGAACACTGATTTACAACCCAAACCTCATTTCATAGTCTTATTACTGACTTTAAAAGCCAGATTAATGTCCTGATTACAGCGCAGGTAGGATCGACCAGGAGGAGACAAAAGGTTTGCCAAACCAAAAGATGTCCAGTTAGGAAAATCATGCATTCATGCATGCATGTGAGTGTGTACACACACCTGCATACTCACATGTGTGCACCCACACCACTTCTAGTTTTAACTTAAAACAAGGAGGATCACTGCAGTGGACAAAGTAGGCAGATAACTGACTTTAAAATATTTAGTATGCACCTGTGAAAAAATGAGCTTTCAAATCTTTATTTTAATCCATTCAAGCCCAACTATTCACTGAGAATTCTGTGTAGCTTTAAGAAAATAACAACTTGGGTGGCACTAGTTGGTACTAATATCACCCAGACATTTACATTGAGTCTGAAATGAGAAATTGAATCAATAAACTATAATAACTTTTTAATTATTTTATTTAGTCATTAATTCTACAAATATTGAGTTCTTTTGAATTTCCAAACATTTACTAAGTGTCAAGGTAGCTCGGATAGCTCAGTTGGTAAAGAATCTGCCTGAGATGCAGGAGACCCTGGTTCAATTCCTGGGTAGGAAAGATCTGCTGGAGAAGGGATAGGCTACCCACTCCAATATTCTTAGGCTCCCTTGTGGCTCAGCAGGCAAAGAATCTGCCTGCAATGCTGGAGACCTGGGATTGATCCCTGGGTTGGGAAGATCCCCTGAAGAAGGGAAAGGTTATCCACTCCAGTATTCTGGCCTGGAGAATTCCATGGACTGTATAATCCTTGGGGCCTCAAAGAGTCAGACATGACTGAGTGACTTTCACTGGGTTTCCCTAGTGGCTTAGAAGGTAAAGCGTCTCTCTGCAATGCAGGAGACCAGGGTTCAATCCCTGGGTTGGGAAGATCCCATGGAGAAGGAAATGCCAGCCCACTACAGTATTCTTGCCTGGAGAATCCCATGGACCGTGGAGCCATGTAGGCTACTGTCCATAGGGTCGCAAAGAGTTGGACAGGACTGAGCCACTTCACTTTCACTTTACTAAGTGTCAGGTCACAGTGAAAATGTAAATAACACAAACATGCATATCTATTTTCAATAAGAGTATCATAGACCCACCACTGATTACATAAGCATTTTCGCTTCTTCTGACATAGCTCTGCTTACTTGTATACAGCACTCTGCTAGATTTAATTAACAGCACCTACGAATTATCAAGGCTTGCCAGGTGGCACAGTGGTAGAGAATCTGCTTGCCAGTCTGCCTGCCAGGAGATGCAGGAGACGTGGATTCGATCCCTGGTGAGAAAGAGCCCCTGGAAGAGGAAATGGCAGCCTACTCCTGTATTCCCGCCTGGAGAATCCCATGGCGAGAGGAGCCTGACAGGCTACGGTCCATGTGGTTGCAAAAGAGGCAGACACGACTGAGTGACTGAGAATGCACACACGCAAGAATTATCAAAACAACTGAAAGAGTACAGAGGGAACGGAGGCATATATCAGGAATCTAGCATCTTCTTTGCCTCAATTTATTGATTCATTTTTTTTCTTATAAATCCTCAAGCTTCTTAATCTCCACATCTGTCAAATTTGACTATCACAAGGCAGGCTCTTATACCAGTGAGTGCAGTGAATTTGTGTCTCTTCCCAAAAAAAGGGGGTTCAATCAAAGAAGATCATTTTGTTCTGATTTGAGAAAATGTAATTATCTCTGCTGCCTTGATAATTTGCATATTTTACCCAGAGTGCACCATAACATATTTTCCTTTAAAATGATCATAACCTATAGATGTGTCTTTTTTATCCGTGTGGCTACTGTTGAGTAAAGTGATGGACAGACTAAGAAAGTTCTGCCGTTACTGTTTCAGTCATATCTAACTTAATATATGTTAGGGGAGAATGGTAGGCATATTCCAACCGTTCTGATCTGATTATATATATATATTTGCTTTCTCCAAATCTGTCAGTGACTGTAATAGCATTGATACAATCTCTGAGCTGCTTGTCTACCATGACTTACACATTTTAAATTTAAACTAACTTTCCTTTTTGTATGTATCTCATATTTCCTAAAGCAGTGGACTAGTGAATGGAAAGGTATACACCATGAAATGGGCAGGTGATTCTTTTCTCATAAATGTCTTGAAAGATAAGGCAAAGAAGCAAACAAACCCCAAACCAACCACATAAACAGAAATGAAGACAGAAACACACGGAAGTCTGCTATAACGTTGCTGGAGCAAACAGTGGGGATTTATAAACACAGTGTATTTCACATTACATTGTGTTGAGAACGAGAACATCACTTTAAGCAGGTTTTGATTAATGAGACACTCAGGAGGTTAACTGAACTGACTTGTGACCTGGATTTTCATCTAAAGGCTAATTGTGAAGTTTATATAACTCAATCTATAGTCTTAGAAAACACCAAAGTTTTAGAGCTCTCGTTCTTCCTTTCACTCACTTTTCACTCATTATTGTTATGTTCTTGTTTTGGTTTGGTTTACATTTTTTAGGATAGGGGCCTTTAACTCAGGGTTGATAGACTGGCCTTGAATGATGATAAGAAAATAAATATATATATATATATATATATATATATATATATCCCCATCATTATAAACAGATCTCTAAAGGCTCTGAATTTTATTGTTAATAACTATGCAATTTGTTAGCATGTGAGACAAATACATTTGACACTTTTACAAATGAAGTAGGTCTTTTTTTCTAAAGTGTACTCATGTATGCCACCTGGGGCTTCCCAGGTGGCTCCGTGGTAAAGAATCTGCCTGCCAATTCAGGAGACACAGAAGAAGCAGTTTCCATCCCTGGGTAGGAAGATCCTCTGGAGTAGGAAATGGCAACCCACTCCAGTATTCTTGCCTGGAAAATCCCATGGACAGAGGAGCCTGGCAGGTTACAATCCATGGGGTCACAAAGAGTTGGAAACAATTGAGCAACTGAGCATGCTTGCATCTGATCATAAACCACTTCTGAATCAGTCTTGCCTGAGACCCATAGAAGTTTGGGAGAGAAAAGTTCAAATGCTGGGGGTTTTATGGATGGAGTGGGGAGAAGAGTCAGACTGATAGATAGCTGTCCTAAGAAGTCTTAACTCTTCTGTATAAAGATTTCAGGGGCTTTCCTGGTGGCTCGGTAGTAAAGAATCGGCCTGCAGCATAGCAATCCCTGGGGTTCAATCCCTGGGTTGGAAAGATGCCCTGGAGAAGGGAATATCAGACTACTCCAGTATCCTTGCCTGGAAAATCCCATGGATGGAGGAACCTGGTGGGCTACAGTCCGTGGGGTCGCTAAGAATCACACGTGAATAAGTGACTCAACAACCAAAGCAATAATGACAAAGATTTCATCAGACACACAGGAGTGCAAGTCTCAAGTAGGGTTAGCCTCTGCACACTGAGGCTCATCACGTAACGAGGTTCGCTTACTCAAGTTGGAATCGAGACAGTCACAGAATTGTCTTTTCTAAAAATATACACAAAAATATCATGACAAAGTTTACTTTGGGAGCAGAGACAATGCATTTTCTCAATAAGAGATAATACAGACTATGAATATGACGACACTGACCCACGTGAATAGGTAAATGAGTGAAGGCAAGTTGCTAAAGCTGTTATTTTGAGGTAGGAGCCTGGAGGCAGAGGCTTTATATGTGACCTCAAGCAAGTCATTAACATGTGAGGCTCAGCTTTGAGTCATCTGTAGAAGCTTGAGTAACATGGAAAAACAATGTCTGAAATGTCTCCTAGGCTTGACGTTCTGAAGTTTCCAAAATAGATTAGTGTTTAAAAATATGCTTTTCACAACTTTGTAACCCAGGACATATTACCTAACCTTTCTGAAGTTAATTTTCTTGATTTGTAAAATGGGAAATCTACTAGGATCTTACAAGGTTGTTATAGAAATGAAATTAGTTGGGATAATACACATAAGTGGTTAGAATTCTGTCTGACATGGTAACTTCTTAATCAATGAGTGATGTTTTAGATAAAAGAGTAAATATTTTTAAAACCTTTGTGCATGTTTTATCAGACAGTTCAGCTACTTCTTCCCTGAAGAGTAACATAATTTGATGTTAGCTAAAATTGTGCTTACTTCATGTAGTCACTTGGGGCTTTCCAAGGGAAAACAGTGGTAAATTCGCCTGCCAATTCAGGACATGCAGGAGACATGGGTTCAACCCCTAAGTCCTGAAGATCTTCTGGAGTAGGAAATGGCAACCCGCTCCAGTACTCTTCATTGGAAAGATTACATGGGCAGAGCAGACTGGCAGGCTACAATCCACGGGGTCACAAAGAGTGGGACAGGACTCAGCAACTGAACCCACAGGCAGTCACAAATCTCATAATCAGTCAAGTTCTTATCAGCTAACTCTGAAGGTCTTCATGTTTTCTCCCAACAGTGTCTGATCTCAGGTTCTCTTCAGAGTGACTTGGAACTGAATGTTAGCATGCATGATATGATTTTGGCACATTTGCATAATTCCTTTATGATTATTTTATGACTGAAGTAGTGCTCTAATGAAAAAGTTCTTTAATAAAGGCTCTCCGCCTGCTTTTTTTAGGAGCTAGTCATCTCAGCTCCAGAGATTTATTGATTTTTTTTTTTTCTATTCTCAATATAATGTAGAAGAGACCTCTTCCTTAGCTGGAAACTGATCTGAAATGGGGGGAGGAAACATACACACCAAAACTCAATGAGTTTCCTTGCACTGTTGGTGGCTGGGATTAGAGCGATTGGTGGTGTGTTCCCAGGAAGCAAGAAGTGTGATAAATACAGGTCTTGAAGGATGGGAAACCGCATTAAGTGACAACAAGATGAGGGTTTTGCTGAAATTTTGGCTTTCTCTGATGATTTGAAAAGAATTCATGGAACTCCCTTGGTGGCGCAGTGATGAAGACTGCACTCCCAAAGCTCAGGTCCAAGTTTAGTCTCTGGTCGGGGAACTAGATCCCACATGTGACAATTAAGACCCAAGGCAGCCAAATAAATACACATTTTAAAAAAGAATTCAGCAAGTATAATTGGGTTGGTCTTTAAATAAAAGTGAGAAGCAAGCTTAGTGGTAAGGATAGACATTAAACTGAATGAATTCTTCTGGAGAAGTAAATGTCATACAGACTGACCCTTCTCATTCTCCTAGTAGCTTAAATCTTATCTAAAGGCAGAGGAACCAGAGATCAAATTGCCAACATCCACTGGATCATGGAAAAAGCAAGAGAGTTCCAGGAAAACATCTACTTCTGCTTTATAGACTCTGCCAAAGCCTTGGACTGTGTGGATCACAATAAACTGTGGGAAATTCTGAAAGAGATGGGAATACCAGACCACCTGACCTGCCTCTTGAGAAATCTGTATGCAGGTCAGGAAGCAACAGTTAGAACTGGACATGGAACAACAGACTAGTTCCAAATAGGAAAAGGAGTACGTCAAGGCTGTATATTGTCACCCTGCTTATTTAACTTCTATGCAGAGTACATCATGAGAAACACTGGACTGGAAGAAGCACAAGCTGGAATCAAGATTGCCAGGAGAAATAAAAATAGCCTCAGATATGCAGATGACACCACCGTTATGGCAGAAAGTGAAGAGGAGCTAAAAAGCCTCTTGATGAAAGTGAAAGAGGAGAGTGAAAAAGTTGGCTTCAAGCTCAACATTCAGAAAACGAAGATCATGAGATTGCCAGGAGAAATATCAATAACGTCAGATATGCAGATGACACCACCCTTATGGCAGAAAGTGAAGAGGAACTCAAAAGCCTCTTGATGAAAGTGAAAGAGGAGAGTGAAAAAGTTGGCTTAAAGCTCAACATTCAGAAAATGAAGATCATGGCATCCGGTCCCATCACTTCATGGGAAATAGATTGGGGAAAGGTAGAAACAGAGTCAGACTTTGTTTTTTTGGGCTCCAAAATCACTGCAGATGGTGACTGCAGGCATGAAATTAAAAGACGCTTACTCCTTGGGGGAAAAGTTATGACCAACCTAGATAGTATATTCAAAAGCAGAGACATTACCTTGCCAACTAATGTTCGTCTAGTCAAGGCTATGGTTTTTCCAGTAGTCATGTATGGATGTGAGAGTTGGACTGTGAAGAAGGCTGAGCGCCGAAGAATTGATGCGTTTGAACTGTGGTGTTGGAGAAGACTCTTCAGAGTCCCTTGGACTGCAAAGAGATCCACCCAGTCCATTCTGAAGGAGATCTGGGGTTTCTTTGGAAGGAATGATGCTAAAGCTGAAACTCCAATACTTTGGCTGCCTCATGAGAAGAGTTGACTCATTGGAAAAGACTTTGATGCTGGGAGAGATTGAAGGTGGGAGGAGAAGCGGACGACAGAGGATGAGATGGCTGGATGGCATCACTGACTCGATGGACGTGAATCTGAGTGATCTCCAAGAGTTGGTGATAGACAGGGAGGCCTGGTGTGCTGCGATTCATGGGGCTGCAAAGAGTCAGACACGACTGAGCAACTGAACTGAACTGAATCTATATATCATCTATTACCAATCATGTATCTGTCTAATCTATTATATAATCTATTATCTAATCCATCTATCTATCATCTTACACAGTACATATCAATTGATGGCATTTGTTAAGTACAATCTAGGTCTAGAATTTAGTAATATTAACCTTGCCTTACTTACTTACTATTTTAAGTGAACACCCTCAAGTTTCAGACTCTTCTACTCAAATTAAGTCTACTACCCAGTTCAAGCCGGACTAGGTGGTTCAACTATGGAAGTTATTTTAGAGAAGAATATCTGCATAGTGAGTGTGGAGACAGAGAAGGTCATGAACTGACAGAACATAATAGAAACAACATTTCATGTCAAAAGCAGGTGAGTGCAGGGATAAGCATGTGCAAACAGCAGCAATGGATGGGTTATGTCAGAAAATAACAAGAAATGATGGCAGAGAGTCATGGGGTAATGTTTTGTTGGAGAGGGTCAAACACTAGGTTGATTAATTTAGACCACAAAGTAGGATTGATGTTACATGTTGATATTCATTTCTGAGCAATGAATTGATATAAATCAAAAGGCTGCTAAGAAGTAAGACCGGTCTCATGACCATGGGCTTCAAAGATGACCAAAAGCAGAGGTTGTGGTTGGGAAGATGAGGCTGTTTTGAAACAGAGGTAGGGAAGTTATGTGGTCTAATGTGACTACAAAGGCCCGCAAACAAGTCACTGCTGGAGAGAGGACCATTTTACTCATGGCTAATCATAAATGCACTCTGACTTTAATAAGACTTTTTTAAAAGTTTTTTTTAATGTAGACCATTTTCAAAGTCTTTATTGATCTTGTTACAATATTGTTTTTATCTAATCAGAGTTCACAACCTCTTTGCCTTCATTTGATTGGGTACCCCCAAGTGGTGGTAGTGGTTTAGCTGCTAAGTCATGTCCTACTCTTGAGACCCCATGGACTATAGTTTTCCAGGCTCCTCTGTCCATGGGATTCTCCAGGAAAGAATACTGGAGTGGGTTGCCGTTTCTTGCTCCAACCCCCCAAGTTCTCCTAGTGAATTTAAGGTTCTTGCTTCATCACTAAAGAATTCAGAGATGAAGTGATAGTAAGAAGTGGATTTATTTAGAGAGAAACACACTCAACAGGCAGAGTGAGGGCCATCTCAGAAGGTGAGAGAACTTTAAAATATAGCATGGTCAGGTTTTATGGGTTGAGTAATTTCATAGACTAATGGGTGGGAAGATTATTCCAGTTATTTTGGGGAAGGGGTCTGGATTTCCAGGGATTGGACCACTGCCCACTTTTTGACCTTTTATGGTTGGCCTTGGAACTGTCATTGCACTGGTGGGTGTGTCATTTAGCTAATGTACTACAGTGAGCATACACTGAGGCTCAAGCTATGGGAAGTCGAATCTTCTGGTGTCTTGGACCTAGTTAGTTCTATCCAGCTTTTGTCTTGTCCTATGGCTATGTCCTTCTTTTAAATGGTGCTATCTGCCCTTCTTCCCTCCTGTATCACAACAATGCTTAGGAAGGTCGCTGTCTTTTTTTATTTTAAGCTCAGGTTAGTAGTCCTTGTGGTAATACACCTCAACTTTTTCATGGACTTGATTGTGTACTTATTTGATTCCAATTTTAGTGTCAGCAGTTACCTCCATAGCTCTTTTCTCAGGAAGGTTTTGTGAACATAATTCCCTGATTTACTGTGCTGTTTTGTTTGCCCCCACCCCTCTCTCTTCATTTATTGATTTATTGAGGGTAACTTGAGTCAGTTAACTTTGCTGATAGTCCCTTCCTTTGTCTTTTCCCTGATCCATTTAGTCCAATTGAAAGGATTTTCTGAGACACACTCTTAGTTGGTCCTTTACTCTTAAATATTTTAGGGCCCTCAAAGATTTTAACAATGTATGTCATGGCCATAACCTTAATTTATTCCTTACGACAAGGCTGATTTTGACTGACCTTTGTCACTTAGGGAATTGTTCAGTTTTATCTTTTACTAGTTGTGGTTGAGAAGCACACAGTCCTAATCCTTCAAATTATGAATTTCTGGACTCTGTTTCTTTTCACTTATTTATTTTTTGCAAACTGGCAAATTCGATACTGAGCTCACTTTTTTTTTTTTAATTTTTATTTTAACTTTAGTTTACTTTACAATACTGTATTGGTTTTGCCATACATTGACATGAATCCACCACGAGTGTACATGCGCTCCCAAACATGAATCCCCTCCCATCTCTGACCCCATAACATCTCTCTGGGTCCTCCCCATGCACCAGCCCCAAGCATCCTGCATCCTGCATTGGACATAGACTGGCGATTCATTTCTTACATGATAGTATACATGTTTCAATGCCATTCTCCCATCCCATCCCACCCTCTCCCTCTCCCCCAGAGTCCAAAAGTTCACTCTATAGATCTGAGTCTCTTTTGTTGTCTCGCATACAGGGTCATCATCACCATCTTTCTAAATTCCATATATATGCGTTAGTATACTGTATTGGTGTTTTTCTTTCTGGCTTACTTCACTCTGTATAATCGGCTCCAGTTCCATCCATCTCCTTAGAACTGATTCAAATGTATTCTTTTTAATGGCTGAGTAATACTCCATTGTGTATATGTACCACAGCTTTCTTATCCATTCATCTGCTGATGGACATCTAGGTTGTTTCCATGTTCTGGCTATTATAAACAGTGCTGCGATGAACATTGGGGTACATGTGTCTCTTTCTATTCTGGTTTCCTCGGTGTGTATGCCCAGCAGTGGGATTGCTGGGTCATAAGGCAATTCTATTTGCAATTTTTTAAGGAATCTCCACACTGTTCTCCATAGTGGCTGTACTAGTTTGCATTCCCACCAACAATGTAAAAGGGTTCCCTTTTCTCCACACCCTCTCCAGCATTTATTGCTTGCAGACTTCTGGATCGCAGCCATTCTGACTGGTGTGAAGTGGTACCTCATTGTGGTTTTGATTTGCATTTCTCTGATAATGAGTGATGTTGAGCATCTTTTCATGTGTTTGTTAGCCATCCGTATGTCTTCTTTGGAGAAATGTCTATTTAGGTCTTTGGCCCATTTTTTGATTGGGTCATTTATTTTTCTGGAATTGAGCTGCATAAGTTGCTTGTATATTTTTGAGATTAGTTGTTTGTCAGTTGCTTCATTTGCTATTATTTTCTCCCATTCAGAAGGCTGTCTTTTCACTTTGCTTATATTTTCCTTTGTTGTGCAGAAGCTTTTAATTTTGATTAGATCCCATTTGTTTATTTTTGCTTTAATTTCCAGAATTCTGGGGGGTGGATCATAGAGGATCCTGCTGTGATTTATGTCGGAGAGTGTTTTGCCTATGTTCTCCTCGAGGAGTTTTATAGTTTCTGGTCTTACATTTAGATCTTTAATCCATTTTGAGTTTACTTTTGTGTGTGGTGTTAGAAAGTGATCTAGTTTCATTCTTTTACAAGTGGTTGACCAATTTTCCCAGCACCACTTGTTAAAGAGATTGTCTTTACTCCATTGTATATCTTTGCCTCCTTTATCAAAGATAAGGTGTCCGTAGGTGTGTGGGTTTATCTCTGGGCTTTCTATTTTGTTCCATTGATCTATATTTCTGTCTTTGTGCCAGTACCATACTGTCTTGATGATTGTGGCTTTGTAGTAGAGCTTGAAGTCAGGCAAGTTGATTCCTCCAGCTCCATTCTTCTTTCTCAAGATTGCTTTGGCTATTCGAGGTTTTTTGTATTTCCATATAAATCTTGAAATTATTTGTTCTAGTTCTGTGAAAAATACTGCTGGTAGTTTGATAGGAATTGCATTGAATTTGTAGATTGCTTTGGGTAGTATATTCATTTTTACAATATTAATTCTTCCAATCCATGAACATGGAATATTTCTCCATCTATTAGTGTCCTCTTTGATTTCTTTCATCAGTGTTTTATAGTTTTCTATATATAAGTCTTTAGTTTCTTTAGGTAGATATATTCCTAGGTATTTTATTCTTTTCGTTGCAATGGTGAATGGAATTTTTTCCTTAATTTCTTTTTCTACTTTCTCATTATTAGTGTAAAGGAATGCAAGGGATTTCTGTGTGTTGATTTTATATCCTGCAACTTGACTATATTTATTGATTAGCTTGAGTAATTTTCTGGTGGAGTCTTTAGGGTTTTCTATGTAGAGGATCATGTCATCTGCAAACAGTGAGAGTTTTACTTCTTCTTTTCCAATGTGGATTCCTTTTATTTTATTTTTTTAATAAAATCTTGCAGAACATAGGCAATAGCAACCAATGCATCCTACTGCATTTCTAGAACCTCTCATCCTTTTGTTGTCATTTAGTTTCTAAGTCATGTCTGACTCTTTGCAACCCCATGGACTGTAGCAAGTCAGGCTTCGTTGTCCATGAGATTTCCCAGAATACTGGAGTGGGTTGTCATTTCCTTCTCCAGGGCATCTTCGTTAGGTATACTATCTAATTGCTGGGTTATCACTGGTAATTATATTAAGAAATGCTTTGCCACTACTCATCCATGGATGAATATCCTCAGAGCTTCTGACAGCAGTTTCTTTTCTGTCTGCCCCTTAGCTTTTAAGCCAATATCACCCATTTTCTTTTTTGAAAAATTAATTATTTTGTTAAATCTTGATGTTTCATTCATTACATAGCTTTCCTCTAATGACTTTCTTCTGTTTCTTTTTTCAAATTAAAAAATGTTATTCTAATCATTTTTTAAATTGACGTATAGATAATTTACATTGCCATGTTAGTTTCAGGTGTTCAGTTCAGTTCAGTGCAGTTCAGTCGCTCAATTGTGTCCCATTCTGTGACCCCATGAATCACAGCACGCCACACCTCCCTGTCCATCACCAACTCCTGGAGTTCACTCAAACTCACGTCCATCGAGTCAGTGATGCCGTCCAGCCATTTCATCCTCTGTCATCCCCTTCTCCTCCTGCCTCCAATCCCTCCCAGCATCAGAATCTTTTCCAATGAGTCAACTCTTCGCATGAGGTGGCCAAAAATTGGAGTTTCAGCTTTAGCATCAGTCCTTCCAAAGAAATCCCAGGACTGATCTCCTTCAGAATGGACTGGTTGGATCTCTTTGCAGTCCAAGGGACTCTCAAGAGTCTTCTCCAACACCACAGTTCAAAAGCAGCAATTCTTCAGCACTCGGCTTTCTTAACAGTCCAACTCTCACATCCATACATGACCACTGGAAAAGCCATAGCCTTGACTAGATGGACCTTTGTTGGCAAAGTAATGTCTCTGCTTTTGAATATATTATCTAGGTTGGCCATAACTTTCCTTCCAAAGAGTAAGTGTCTTTTAATTTCATGGCTGCAATCACCATCTGCAGTGATTTTGGAGCCCCTCAAAACAAAGTCTGACACTCTTTTCACTGTTTCCCCATCTATTACCCACGAAGTGATGGGACCAGATGCCATGATCTTCGTTTTCTGAATGTTGAGCTTTAAGCCAACATTTTCGCTCTCCTCTTTCAGTTTCAGGTGTACATCACAGTAATTCAGTTATACACACACACACACACACACACACACACACATAATCTTTCTCAGATTCTTTCCCTTATCAGTTACTGCAAAATACCGAGTATAGTTCCCTGTGCTACACTGTAGGTTCTTACTGGCTTATCTATTTTATATATAGTAGTGTATATCTATTAATCCCAGTCTCCTATCTTATCTCTTCCCTCCTTCCCCTTTGGTAATGAGTTTTCTTTTTGTCGTTATGATAGCACACCACATGTAGCTACCAATTTCTTATTTTAAATTAATTTTTATTGGACTAGAGTTGATTAACAATGTGTGTTAGTTTCAGGTATATAGCAAAGTGAATCACTTACACTTATACATATATCTATTCTTTTTCAGATTCTTTCCCCATATAGTTCATTACAGAGTATTGATTAGAGTTCCTTGTGCCCTGTGCTATGCAGTAGGTTTTTATTAGTTATCTGTTTTATATGTAGTAGTGTATATATGTCAATCGCAATCTTTCAATTTACACTGATTTCTGAATCAGCCAGTACATGCTAGGTTGCACTGCAGTAAAAAGCCACCTGAAAAAATGTTTAATTTTCATATTGTGATCAGTCAGGGACCCAAACTGATAAGATTATTTCCTAAGACACATTTCTTTGGTCTTTGGTTGTGCTGGGGAGAAAGGAAGGTGGCGAACCACACTCAGTCCTAAGACACAGCAGACAATAGTTCAGTCAGACGTTTTTTAAACTGAATAAATTGCCAACTTTCCAGTCTTGAATTGAGGGATTGCCATTGCTTTCCTCCATTAATTAACTAGTCATGACCACATTTAGCATATCTTACTTATTGACAAGGGCTTCCCTAATGGCTCAGACAGTAAAGAATCTGCCTGCAATGTGGGAGACCTGGGTTTGATCCTTAGGTTGAGAAGATCCCCTGGAGGAGGACATCATAGCCTGCTCCAGTATTGTTGCCTGGAGAATCCCCATGGACAGAGGACCCTGCTGGGCTACTGTCCGTGGGGTCACAAAGAGTCAGGCACAACTGAGCAATTAAGTACACAAACACTGATGACCCAGTTCCCATTTTTATATTGTCAGGATTCATTGGGTTCAAGTGACATGAATCCAACTCAGCAGAGGTCATCAGTCTCTCTGTGCATCTGTCTCTGTTTCTTTCTGTTTTACTGTCTCTCTCACTCTATTTTTTTTGTCTCTGCCTCTCTCTGCTTTGCCACTTTAGACAGATTTTTCTCCATGTGGTTGAGATAATGGATGCTGATAACACCTGGTTGTTATCTTTTCATGTTCATTGTACACAATCCCCAAAGCAAGGACACATCTCCTAGTCTAGTAGAGAATTATTGGTCAGGTCTCTGATTCTGGGCTCCATGCTTGCTGCTGCTACTGCTGCTGCTGCTGCTGCTACTAAGTCGCTTCAGTCGTGTCTGACTCTGTGCGACCCCATAGACGGCAGCCCACCAGGCTCCCCCATCCCTGGGATTCTCCAGGCAAGAACACTGGAGTGGGTTGCCATTTCCTTCTCCAGTGCATGAAAGTGAAAAGTGAAAGTGAAGTCCCTCAGTTGTGTCTGACTCTTTGTGACCCCTTGGACTGTAGCCTATCAGGCTTCTCCGTCCATGGGATTTTCCAGGCAAGAGTACTGGAGTGGGCTGCCATTGCCTTCTCCGGGCCTCCATGCTTAGCCCTGAGCTAACTTCTAGGGGAAGGGACCTTAGAATTACTAGAGACTGCTAAGTTGCTTCAGTCGTGTCTGACTCTGTGCGACCCCACAGACGGCAGCACACCAGGCTCCGCCATCCCTGGGATTCTCCAGGCAAGAACACTGGAGTGGGTTGCATTTCCTCCTCCAATGCATGAAAGTGAAAAGTGAAAGTCAAGTCGCTTAGTTGTGTCCGACTCTTTGTGACCCCATGGACTGTAGCCTACCAGGCTCCTCTGTCCATGGGATTTTCCAGGTGAGAGCACTGGAGTGGGGTGCCATTGAGTTACCAGAGACTAGATTGTGTATTTACCTTGATGATTAGAAGGTAGTATAGGACACATTATCAAATGATGGAGAATGAGTAGTATTGATGGGCAGATGCCCAGCCTACTACAGTCCAGAAGTTTCTATGCCAGTAACTATAGACAGAAATAGTACCAAAGCTGACAATATCTTAGGAGGTATTCAGAGTTAGTGAGTATTGGCAAGAAGGAACTAGGGCAAGGGAGGGGATGAGAACTGAGGAAAAGAAAGATGGCAAAGGAAAGAACACATGGTAAATATAGTAAATAAAAAATCAATAACTACTATAAGTTGAATGAGGATATTTTCAGGCTTGATGAGTTGGTGCATGTGGATCTTGTGAAGAACATTAAAAGTAATTGTAATGATCACAATAGTCATAAATGCAAACATTATAAAGAAATGTACAATTAGAGAATTAAGTTTATGACTTTGCTATGTGCAGGCAGACCAGTTTAGCCAAATTATTTTTCTTCTGGTGAGATAACACTCTTCAGGCTCTGCTACTGAAATAAGAAGGTTTTGTAATAAGAAATCCTAGCTGTAAAAGCAAACATGTGTCTCCTTTTTCTTTTAGAATTACTACAGTTCAAATCTAAGTTCCCATAATTTCTAAATTGTGTCCCAGATACCTGACTATTGCTGATGTTAACATGCCATGAACAGCTACAGGGAATTTCTCAACTATTGCATCTTAGACTAGTCAAACACAACACACAATTGGATCTGGGTGTAAAAACTTTAATTAAGACATATTTTGGCATCTCTCCACTCCTATCATGTTTAGAGTTTATTCACCTTTCAAAATGTGAAACTGGGTTTTTTCCATAATGTGTCAAATCTATAAACATATCAAATGGTCATATACTTAGAAAGATTGAATATCTTACCAGATTTGCTTTAGGGGGATAAGAAATATTCTGGATAGAATATTGCTGAAACTAAGGGGAGGTGTTAAGTAGGTCCTAGAGAAATAGCAGTTTCTTCAATCATGGCACCAAGAGGTAAACCATGGAATAAAGCCAAATGGAATCATAAAGACTCAAGGTGAAAACACCAAGAGTCAAATAGGCACTTAAAAAAAACTTGCTTAACAAAAAAAGTGCTGTTCACAGGCCCCAGCACTCACAGAGCCTGGCATCCTTTGAAGCTCCCATCTTGCAGAAGCCAAACTCCTCACTTGAACCTTGAGCTGTGCCCTTCTTTTGGTGGAGAGTAGCTGGTTCAGACATTTACCCAGGGACCTTGTAACCTTAGCATTTCCTGAACTGGCCCAGGGATCCTTTACTAAAAGAAATTTCCAAAAGACAAGGAGGTCATTTCTCTCCTGCTCCACCGTGCTCCCCCTACCCCACCCCACCGCTATCAAGTTGAGACTGAGAACAGAAAGTTTGATCATTCTTTAGGAAAAGAGAGTTCAGTGAGACTCAGAGGGGGTGCAAAGAAGGCTTGTTACATCTGTGGCCGAGGACACAGCCCCAAGAGCCTCCTTTTCTTTTCCAATCAGACAAGCTTCAAAAGCAGACAATGGCTTCTAAGAAACATCCATGACCCAGGGCCCCAGCAAGTCTGTCCTTCTTCTTGTTACTTCCATGCACTAGCTGACCACACACCTTGAAAGTCACTATAGAGAAGGAGAGTGAAACACAGGGCGTCTCCTAGTTCCTGTTCTTCCCAGTCCTTTCTTCTTTGTCATCCAGTCAAAGGTAGACCGTACTGGTGGAATGTGCTGGATCAAGGTGTGAAATAAAGACAGCTTTAAAAAAAAAATGTATTCATTTATTTTAATTGGAAGATAATTGCTTTACAATGCTGTGTTAGTTTCTGCTGTATAATGAATGAAGTGTATGTATACATATACTCCCTCACTCCTGAGCCTCCCTCCCACCTCCTACCCCATCCCACCCCTCTGGGTTGTCACAGAGCATCAGGTTGAGCCCCGTGCATGATACAGCAAATTCCCACTAGCTATCTATTTTACACATGGTAATGTGTATGGTTCAACGCTACCCTCTCAATTTGTCCCACCCTCTCCTTCCGCTGTGTCCACAAGCCTGTTGTCTATGTCTGCACCTCTATTCAGTTCAGTTCAGATTCAGTTCAGTTCAGTCTCTCAGTCGTGTCTGACTCTTTGAAACCCCACGAATACTTGTGAGAAATGCATATTTGATGAGAATCTTAGGGAGTGTGTGAGATCCTGACCTATGGGGAATAAGTAACCAAGTCATACAGTGACCTTCTTGTGAAACTATCAGAATCTGAGGATTAGGGGCAGACCAACAGTGTAAAGTGGTATTAAGTTAGCAGAGGAGACCATGACTCAAATAGGAATCAGGGCTCCACAGAGCTGAATACCAGGAGCAACTTCATGGTAGCTGGGAAGTAGCAGAGAGTTTAAAAGCTAGAGATCTAAGCTAAGCTGGCCAAATGGCATCAGCTCTCACAAATATGCTGGTTAGTGTGAGTGGCAGCATGGTGGTAGTGGTATGAGTGTGTTTGCGGCTGCAAGCAAGAGGACCAGACAAGTTCTATTGGCAACCTAAATGGTGTTCCAGTTGGATTTAATTGTCTCCAGCACAAAGTACAGCTCCTCCATGATGCATGGGAGTAAACATGGTCTGATGAGTTCCTGTTGGATAGTCAATTAAGCTTGCAGCTAGATTTTATGACAGAGATGGAGAAAGAGAATTGAGACATAAAATGAGATAAACAGATTGGAAGTAGAATTTTATAGAATTCATTTTTATCAAAAACAACAAACTGTGCTTCACAACTGTGGATCACAAGAAACTGGAAAATTCTTAAAGAGATGAGAACACCAGACCACCTGACCTGCTTCTTGACAAATCTGTATGCAGGTCAAGAAGCAACAGTTAAAACTGGACATGGAACAACAGACCGGTTCCAAATTGAGAAAGGAGTACCTCTAGGCTGCATATTGTCACCCTGCTTATTTAACTTATATGCAGAGTACATCATGAGAAACGCTGGGCTGGATGAAACACAAGCTGGAATTAAGATGCTGGGAGAAATATCAATAACTTAAGATATGCAGATGACACCACCTTTATGGCAGAAAGTGAAGAACTAAAAAGCCTCTTGATGAAAGTGAAAGAGGAGAGTGAAAAAGTTGACTTAAAACTCAACATTCAAAAAAAAAAAAACAAACCCAAAAAACTCAACATTCAGAAAACTAAGATCATGGCATCTGGTCCCATCATGTCCTGGCAAATAGATGAGGAAACAGTGGAAACAGTGAGAGGCTATATTTTTGGGGGCACTGAAATCACTGCAGATGGTGACTGCAACCATGAAATTAAAAGACGCTTACTCCTTGGAAGAAAAGTTATGACCAACCTAGATAGTATATTCAAAAGCAGAGACATTACCTTGCCGACTAAGGTCCATCTAGTCAAGGCTATGGTTTTTCCTGTGGTCATGTATGGATGTGAGAGTTGGACTGTGAAGAAGGCTGAGCGCCGAAGAATTGATGCGTTTGAACTGTGGTGTTGGAGAAGACTCTTGAGAGTCCCTTGGACTGCAAGGAGATCCAACCAGTCCATTCAAGGAAATCAGTCCTGAATATTCATTAGAAGGACTAATGCTGAAGCTGAAACTCCAATATTTTGGCCACCTCATCCGAAGAGTTGACTCATTGGAAAAAACTGATGCTGGGAGAGACTGGGGGCAGGAGGAGAGGGGGACAACAGAGGATGAGATGGCTGGATGGCATCACGGACACGATGGATGTGAGTCTGAGTGAACTCTGGGAGTTGGTGATGGACAGGGAGGCCTGGCGTGCTGCGATTCATGGGGTCACAAAGAGTCGGACACAACTGAGCGACTGAACTGAACTGAACTAGAGACAGTAAATCTTGACTTCTCACACTGGAATATGATTCTCTTTCACCTTTTGTCTCTATTTCACCAAATTTCTGGGATTTTACTTTAAATTGCTAAGGTTGATAAGATATTAATTTTATTTAGTAACCATAATTAATTCATCTGCTTTTATTTAGTGACTAAATCTGAAACTGGAAAATCAGCAAGTGCTGTTTACTTTGTTATCACTATGTAACTGCTTTTGCTGTGGCTCCCATTCTGTTTTGATTCTAGCTTTTCCTATAGGCAACTTTTGTTTTTTGCTTGAAGATTTTACTTAGGTTTCTGATTTGTTGCACTGACTGCTTTTATTACATTCACAAATTCTTAATAACTTCTCAAGAATAATAGCATCTGCAAATATTTTCCAGAGATCACTTCTTCCTGGAATTCTGTATCTTCTTATAAGGTTTATAGTGAGTCTGTAACTATTTTATTCCTTTGCAATAATTTTAAATGGTCTTAATAAAGAACAAACATCAATACTTGCAGTTTCTTGTCTGTTTTGATCTTTGTTACTGTGACATTTACTGAAGCAGGTGCTGCTGCTGCTGCTAAGTTGCTTCAGTCATGTCCGACTCTGTGCGACCCCATAGACAGCAGCCCACCAGGCTCCACCGTCCCTGGGATTCTCCAGGCAAGAACACTGGAGTGGGTTGCCATTTCCTTCCCCAATGCATGAAAGTGAAAAGTGAAAGTGAAATAACACAGTCGTGTCCAACTCTTTGCAACCCCATGGGCTGCAGCCTACCAGGTTCCTCCATCCATGGGATTTTCCAGGCAAGACTACTAGAGTCGGTTGCCATTGCCTTCTCCATTACTGAAGCAGGAAGATTCGTGATTCAACCTAATTCTAACCTAGCTTATTATTATTTTTTTAATTTTAGTCTTTTCAAACTTTGTATATATGAAACAGAATTAATTTTCTATCCAACCCCTGGCCCAACTGGCTCCTCTTTAAAATGCAAATATTCTGAATGGGTTAAACCTTCATTGTCAAGGTGCTCCAGAGACCTGTTCACATCTTATTTTCAGGCAAATCTCTTCCTATCCTAGCTTGCCGGGGTCAAGCCCCAGTGGATCCAGGGTAATTCGAAGGGGAGACAGAGTAGGCTTCCTGGGAAAGAACTTATTTAATTACAGATATAAAGAGAGATTAGAAAAGGATAGTTCAGTAGGCAAATTAGTGGAGAAAAAGAGGCTGAATAACTTGGTTTATTTGGAATACCAATAAAACTCCAAGACAAGGAATTTGCACCATCTATGTAGGCCACCAGCGCCCACTTGAATAGCGGGGGGTGGCCCGCCTTGGGCTCCCTCTCGCGTGGGTCTTAGAAGCCAGGGCAAGTAAGTAGACATGGCGAGCATCCACGCTCCAGATGGGAATTCAGCCAGAAGGGGAAAGAAAGAAGGACACGGGGGAATCAGTCTTTCCAGAAACTGATCCGTTTCTTTATTTTCAGGTTTGGTTATATACTTTTCGTTATGCATAGGGATGAATACAGAGACATGCGGGGTCAGCAGACCTAACCTTTATCAAAATCAGGTGCTTCATATAAAAGTATATAAAGGTCTTAGGGGTTTTACATAATCTTCTGGCCACGAGGCCTGCTGACATTTTATGGCCCTTTCTGACAATGGTCAGTCAACCAGAAAACTTACTTTTTCCAGGGGTGATTTTTTCTTAAACTAGGCGCCACTCTCCGAAGGCACCAGATAAAGTTGCATTCCTATAGGGTGAGGGTGTAGTGGGTTACAATTAAGAAAGGAATTTACTTAGCCTAAGGTTTAACATGATTAATCTTAAAGGTTAATACTTATTTCTCCTATATGCTAGTTATATTTATTATAAGCACAGGGAATATGGAGATTTAGCAGCAAATATTAGTTCAACAAATGAAAAACTCTTCACCAATATAATTTCTAATCAACCCACTATATTATACTGATAATTTTATAACTTCTCAAAAGAATCTGTATTTAGAAAGTTTAAAGCATCTTGTGCCTCTCACGGTTGGGAGGCTGTAAACAATATGTGGCTGGACAAACCTGCTCAGGCAGGCTAGGGAACCTTCAGAGGAGTTTGTAAATTGAAACACTCTTGTCACGCCCAGGAATTTTTATTGACTGGAGCTTCAAGATAACTCCTCTGAGAGAGGTGGTGGGGGGCAGCCCCCCGTATAGTCAGAGGTGTAGGTGAAAGCATAAAACAGTAAAGTAGGTAGACTCTGGTTTGGGAGGTAAATGCTTGGGAACAGGGGGTCTCCTGAGGCTCGATCCCGCCTTTGCGTAATGCCGAGCCTCTTTCCTCATGACCTTTGCCACGGGCAGAGTTCCTCACGCTGGCTCCCGGCACTAGCTCAGTTATCATCCTTTTGCTGCTAAGTCCTGAGTCAGTATCTGCAACTGAGACCTCTCTTTGGAGCTCCTCTCCTGCCTAGTAGCTGAGGCTTGTGGCATTGCAACATCACCCTGTTAGACCCTAAGGTCTCCGCCCAGGGCTTCGCCGTCGCAAAGATCACTGAGACGCAGATTCGATGCAGATAGCAAGAGGATTTATTAGGCTGACGCGCCGGGGTTCAATCTCCATTCGGGGAGACGAACCCCGAAGAGCTGTCATAGAGCAGTTTATAAGCACAAAAACCACAAACAGGTGCAGCTGGAGTGCAGCTTTTTGATTGGTGGTTAGATCTTAACCTTTTCAGTGATAGGTCTTAGTTATTGGCCCAAGACGATTTATTAGCCTACAATCATATTGTACAGCTATTTTTCAGAAAAGTTATTTCCTTGAGCTGTTTGAGACAATCACCTTCCCGGAACAACTCTTGGGGGTCTCACTCCTAGGACGTAAGGTATGTTTTGTCCTGTACCTTTAAATGAAAGGCCTGTCAACAAAAGGCCTGAGGATGAATGCCTGTTTTTCTCCTAGGCCTCTGGTAATTTTTAACTCTTGTTCTTATAGTCCCTGGACAGAAGCCCATGATCTCGTTTTCTATGGCAGACTGACCACAGGACAAAAACAGGCCTTGATCAAAAACAAATTTTAGATTAGTTTCCACGTTCCCACAACCCTAATGTCACCCTGGCACCATCCCTGCGTCAGAACATACAGAGCTGTTCACTATCTCTCCTCCTCCATCTGCTCCACCTCCTGTGGTCCTGGCCTCACCCAGAGAAAACATCACCTGTTTTCTCAAGTCAGGGATCTGAGGGTCACACCTGCCTCATTTTGTGTTTTCACTCCATGGGGTCTCCCCAACTGTTAGTTGCATCAAGTCCATCCCACAGTATTTCTCAAAATCATTCTGTTTCTTAACCTTCACTGCCACCACTTGAACTGATGCCATAATCTGAAATATGTCAGCCTTCCCAATGGGTCTTTTTGACTCTCCTAATTTCTACCTTTTCATACTGTTCATGGAATTCTCAAGGCAAGAATACTGAAGTGGTTTGCTTTTCCCTTATCCAGTGGACCACTTTTTGTCAAAACTCTCCTTCATGACCCGTCTGCCTTGAGTAGCCCTACACAGCATGGCTTATAGTTCCATTGAGCAACACAAGGCTGTGGTCCATGTGATCAGTTTGGTTAGTTTTCTGTGTTGTGGTTTTAATTCTGTCTGCCCTCTGATGGATAAGGATAAGAGACTTACAGAAACTTCCTAATGGGAGAGACTGACTGAGGGGGAAACTGGGTCTTATTCTGATGGGCGGGGACATGTTCAGTAAATCTTTAATCCAATTTTCTGTTGATGGACAAGGCTGTGTTCCCTCCCTGTTGCTTGACCTGAGGCCAAACTATGGGGGTGGGGGTGGGTGTAGTCACAAAGTCCTACATGACTGAGTGACTTCACTTTACTTCACTTACGAAGATAAGGGAAAAGCTAAAGGCAAAGGAGACGAGAAAAGATATACCCATTTGAATGTAAAGTTCCAAAGAATAGCAAGGAGAGATAAGAAAGTCTTCCTCAGCAATCAGTGCAAAGAAATAGAGGAAAACAATAGAATGGGAAAGACTAGAGATCTCTTCAAGAAAATTAAAGATACCAAGGGAACATTTCATGCAAAGATGGAATCAATAAAGGACAGAAATGNCTTCCTCAGCAATCAGTGCAAAGAAATAGAGGAAAACAATAGAATGGGAAAGACTAGAGATCTCTTCAAGAAAATTAAAGATACCAAGGGAACATTTCATGCAAAGATGGGCTCAATAAAGGACAGAAATGGTACGGACCTAACAGAAGCAGAAGATATTTAGAGGTGGCAAGAATTCACAGAACAACTATACAGAAAAGATCTTCATGACCCAGATAACCATGAAGGTGTGATCACTTACCCAGAGCCAGACATCCTGGAACGTGAAGTCAAGTGGGCCTTAAGAAGCATCTTTATGAACAAAGCTAGGGGAGCTGATGGAATTTCAGTTGAACTCTTTCAAATCCTGAAAGATGATGCTATGAAAGTGTTGCACTCAATATGCCAGCAAATTTGGAAAACTCAGCAGTGGCCACAGGACTGTTAAAGGTTAGTTTTCCTTCCAATCCCAAAGAAATGTAATGCCAAAGAATGTTCAAACTACCGCACAATTACACTTGTCTCACATGCTAGTAAAGTAATGCTCAAAATTCTCCAAGCCAGGCTTCAACAGTATGTGAGCTGTGAACTTCCAAATGTTCAAGCTAGATTTAGAAAAGGCAGAGGAACCAGAGATCAAATTGCCAACATCTGCTGGTCATTGAAAAAGCAAGAGAGTTCCAGAAAAACATCTACTTTTGCTTTATTGACTATGCCAAAGCCTTTGACTGTGTGGATCGCAACAAACTGGGGAAAATTCTTCAAGAGATGGGAATACCAGACCACCTGACCTGCCTCCTGAGAAACCTGTTTGAAGGTCAAGAAGCAACAGTTAGAACTGGACATGGAACAACAGACTGGTTCTGGTTGGTATCTGGTTCCAAATAGGGAAAGAAGTATGTCAAGGCTGTATATTGTCACCCTGCTTATTTAACTTATATACAGAGTATATCATGCGAAATGCTGGGCTGGATGGAGCACAAGCTGGAATCAAGATTACCAGGAGAAATATCAATAACTTCAGACATGCAGATGACACCACCCTTATGGCAGAAAGTGAAGAACTAAAGAGCCTCTTGATGAAAGTGAAAGAGGAGAGTGAAAAAATTGGCTTAAAACTCAACATTCAGAAAACTAAGATCATGGCATCCGGTCCCATCACTTCATGGCAAATAGATGGGGAAACAGTGGAAACAGTGGCAGGCTTTATTTTTGGGGGGCTCCAAAATCACTGCAGATGTTGATTGCAGCCATGAAATTAAAAGATGCTTATCCATGGGAGAAAAGCTATGACCAAGCTAGATAGCATATTAAAAAGCAGAGACATTACTTTGCCAACAAAGTTCCATCTAATCAAAGCTATGGTTCTTCTGGTAGCCATGTATGGATGTGAGAGTTGGACTATAAAGAAAGCTGAATGCTGAAGAGTTGATGCTTTTGAACTGTGGTGTTGGAGAAGACTCTTGAGAGTCCCTTGGACTACAGGAGATCTAAACAGTCCATCCTATAGGAAATCAGTTCTGAATATTCATTGGAAGGACTGATGTTGAAGGTGAAACTCCAATCTTTTGGTCACTTGATATGAAGAACCGGCTCTTTGGAAAATACCCTGATGCTGGGAAAGATTGAAGGTGGGAGGAGAAGGGGATGACAGAGGATGAGATGGTCAGATGGCATCACTGACACGATGGACATGAGTTTGAGTAAGCTCCGGGTTTTGGTGACGGACAGGGAAGCCTGACGTGCTGCAGTCCATGGGGTTGCAAAGAGTTGGACATGACTGAGTGACTGAACTGAACTGAATTTCTACCTGGAACACACTTCCCTCTCCATTTGTTCTTATTGCTTTTTAAAAAGTCTTCATTGAATTTCTTGCAATATTGCTTCTGGTTTATGTTTTGGTTTCTTGGCTAGGAGGCACGTGGAAATCTTAGCTCTCTGACAGGAACTGAACCGACAACCTCTGCATTGGAAGACAAGGTCTTAACTACTGGGCCACCAGGGAAGTTCTGCTATTTATCTTTTATACACTTTTCCTTTTAGGAAGATAGGAGAGAGGCCTGTATGAGGTTAGAAACCTTTGCTAGTATTTCCACATCACCTTTCTTATTTATGACAGTATCTCACTTTGCAGTACAACTTTCCTTCATTAGCCTCTTCTGTTGAATAATTAAAATTGTGTTTTTCTTGCTCAATATGATGTGCCTTGCCTGGCACGTAGCAGAGGCACAATACATACTCTTGAGTGTTGAACACATGAATGAATGTTGTGTTTACTGTTCCTTTGGAAGCTCTTTGATCAAAGATTAAAGCTCTTTTTAACATCTGAATAGTGAATTAGGTTAATCATGTACTAAGAGACAGCTCCTGACTAATACATTTCTCACTTGGTTGTTAACCAGCCATTATATTGGATTTCATTCATGGATAGGATTTTTTCTTTTGTTCCTGCAAAAGCACTTCTCACTTTCCTGTTCGACTTCCTACTTGTCAGGCAGTGAATGTGTGTCACTTGCTCTTCTCTGGGGCCTCCCTGTTTCTTAACACTCTTTTGCAATAATTGAGTCACTTTTAAAAATTTTGTAGAAGTATAGTTGATTTACAATATTGCATTAATTTCTTTGGTACAGCAAAGAGACTCAGTTATAGAACCATCATATACGTTATGTTTCTTGTTCTTTTCCATGTGGTTTTTCACAAGAAATTGAATATAATTCCCTGTGCTTTATAGTAGGTCTTTGTTTATCCGTCCTATGTATAATAGTTTGCTCCTGCTAATCCCAAACTCCCAATCTTTCCCTCCCCAACCCCTTTTGCCCCTTGTAATCACAGCATTTAAAAATTTTTATTAAAAGAAAATTTTGATTAGAAAGATAGTGAAGGGTTTTTATCTACAAAGGCAAAATATGACTGAATAGAGATAAAATGCTTGCAAATATACCTGACAAATTATATTTGAGTGATTATTTTGATGGAGCATATTCTAAATATCTACCATTTAAATTCTAAAATTAAAAATTGCCTCAGCCATGAATTTAATACATTGATGACAAATATGTGAAAACATGATACCCACAACACTTAATGACACTTTACATAGGTTATAAATGATATATCTTGGTGCACACTGAAGACGAATTCATTAGGAGTGAGAAATGTGGACAAATCAACACAATATGTAAAGTCACTTTCTTTCAGAATCGCATATGTGGAAACTGAAGGGGGTCAGGACGTGTTACTCCAAAATGGCATAAGGATTATTTGGCATAAGGATTACTTTGAGCTGAAGGCAAATGGTTATCTACAGATACAGGAAGAATTCTCTTCCTTCTCCTTTTCTGTCTAAAAGTTGAACATAAATTTCCCTTTTTGAAGGTGTCCTCTTCTGTTTCAGTAAGCGGTGAGTGATCCTTAACAACAATCTGCATAGCAATCTTACTAAACAACCCTTATCTTCTGCTAGTTCTCCCATATATTTCTTAGTCATTTTGCCACAATGTATTGCCTTTCAAAATCCAAATCTCTTTTCCTTTGCTAAAATAGTATATAAACCCTTGAATCTAAGTGCCTCCTTGGGTTTCATGTATTTTTTTTGTGAACTCCTATGCACATAAGACACTAATAAAATCTGTGTTCCTTTTCTCTTGTTAATCTGACTTTCATCAGTTGAATATGTAGGCCACCAGACAATGAATCTAAGAGAGTAGAGGACAGAATAAAATAATTGAAACACTGTCTGAGAGAAAGGAAAAGAATCACCATCTGAAATGTTTGGAATCCTCTGCTTGGTGAGTCTTATTTCTGACTGTAGCTCCCAGTGTATCCAAAAGACCCTGATGCTGGGAACGATTAAGGGCAGGAGGAGAAGGGGGTGACAGAAGAGAAGAGGGTTGGATGGCATCACTGACTCAATGGACACGGGTTTGAGCAAACTCTGGGAGATAGTGAAAGAGAGGGAAGCCTGGCATGCTGCTGTCCGTGGGGTCTCAAAAAGTCGGACATGACTTAGTGACTGAACAACAAATAGGGCCCCCTGAATGGATCTTTCGAGATGGAAAATTCTTTGCTTCCTTATGAGCATAGAGAAGTGAGTCAATGGAAAGGTAGTGCTAGAGAGAGAAGATGTAAGTGTGTTTGCAGGGCTCTGAATAGTTGGAGAAGTTTGGAATCTAGGACAGGGGTGGGATTCACTTTCAGAAAGATGGAAGGACAAAGAATATGAGACGAATTATCAATAATGACGATGTGAAATCGATAACTGCTGATGGATCTTGTTTTACAACAAAATAGAAGGCAAAGGCCTCTTGTTATGTTGCTGGGAGGAGGTGTTGTATGAGGTTTTTGGTCCTCAGCATTTAGCCCTACAGTTGGCTATTATGGGTTAAATTGTCTGCCTCTAAATGTACCCACATTCATATGTTGAGGTCCTAATTCTTGGGACGGCAAAATGTGACTTTATTTGGAAATAAAGTCCCTTTAGATGTAATTAATGAAGATGATTTTATACTGGAGTTGAATGGGGCCTTAACACAACATGACTTATGAAAAAGGGGAAATGTGGACACAGACACACACAGAAGCAAGAGGAGGTGAAGAAACCCAGAACAGCGGTCGACTACAAGCCAAGGAGACGTGCCTGGGATAGATCCTTGCCTTGAATTCCTTAGAAGGAACCAACCCTGCTCACGCCTGGACTTTGGGCTTGTAGCCTCCAGAACTATGAGAAAATAAATCTCGTTTGTTTAAATTACTCAGTCTACAGTACTTTATCCTGCAAACCTAGCAAGCAAGTTTACTGGCTAGATGTGAAAGTGGAAGTGTTAATCTCTCAGGCATGTTAGACTCTTTGCAACCCCAGGGACTGTAGCCTGCCAGGCTCCTCTGTCCATGGGATTTTTCCAGGCAAGAATACTGGAGTAGTTTGCTATTTTCCTCCTCCAGGGGATCGTCCCCATCCAGGGATTGAACCCAACTCGCCTGGGTCTCCTGCATTGCAGGCAGAGTCTTTACTCACTGAGGCATTAGGGAAGCCCTATGTGAAAATTTCTCTAGCTCTCAGTCCTGAGTCCTTCCTGACTTACCCATGCAATTTATCAATTGAGTGGATGAATGGATCAATAAATTGAGTGGGTGGGGGAAGTGACACTCAGGACTGAGAGTTAGGGAAATTTCAGTCAGTCATTAGGTTATCCCAGAGGGTCAAAAGTGTCCTTAGACTTCAGTTAATGATTTGGAGAAAATAGTGAATTTGAAATCAAATGAAGACAACTTGAAGGAAGGAGATAGATAAATAGTTTAGAAGTAACGAGATGGAACAAGACAAAGATAAATTCTTTTTCCTGTCCCATTGAATTAAGGAGGAATTGGAAAACAGGAGCCTTTAACAAAGTGAAGAGCTGGGAATGTGATAGAAAAACACTCATTATTTTTGCTGTGTTAGATCTCATTTTCATTGAGTTACCATTTAATTTTCAGGCAGGTCTCTTTCAAATACTGACATTCACAAAGCACTCAGTGTCAAGCCTGGAGCCCAAACATGTGTGTACATACTAATTTTTCCTCCTTTAATAATTCTGGCATTCTTTTTGAATAAGTCCTTTGGATATTTTCCTGTCGCCTACCTTGATAAAATTTAAATGTTTTTAGATGTCTTTCTTCTCATCTCTATAGGTGCTATGAATACAAAATGACACACTATAGGACCCAAGAGGAAGACACAAATGCTTTCTAGGTGATAAATATTAGAATTCAGTCTTTATGTTTCAAAGATGTGTTTTATAGACAATATCTATAAAACTGAATAACAAGGGACAATGAGTGGATGATTTTGTTATTACAAATGGCAGAATATTAAGAAATAAGTGAAAATGAAAGTTGCTCAGTCATGTCTGACCCTGCGACCTCATGGACAGTTCAGTCCATGGAATTCTCCAGGCCAGAATACTGGTGTGGGTTCCCTTTTCCTTCTCCAGGGGATCTTCCTAACCCAGGGACTGAACCCAGGTCTCCCATATTGCAGGCAGTTTCTTTACCAGCTGAGCCACACAAGTGAAGGCCCAGAATACTGGAGTGAGTAGCCTATCCCTTCTCCAGCAGATCTTTCCAACCCAAGAATTGGGCGGGAGTCTCCTGCATTGCAGGTGGATTATATTATTTGTGGTTTGTGTAATATATTGGCATTTGGTCTCCCTAGGAAAATATTTATAAGATGATGGACTCAGGGAAGCAGGGTCCCATGGTCATAATGCTGCTGAAAGGATGCTTCATGTGATGTTATGATCCCAGGGGGTCCGTGGACCCTGCAGCTTGTGCTTGTGGAGCTGTGCAGAGTTCTCAGGCAAGATCCTGATGACCCAAGGTGCTGCTCTTCACTGGGTGGGAATTCTTGTTATTGGGAAAGGCTTCTTATTTCTCATTTCTGTCCTTCCACCACAGTTGCTGTGCTCCTAGGGTTACAGAGCTAACTTAAAAAAAAATTGTCTTGAAGTCACATAATTGATATGTATCCAGGGACATAATCCAGAAAATACATGTTAGTGAGTTACAATCATAGTGGACTCATTAGCTGGAAGACAGGTAATCTATGAGAAAAATTTAGTGTTAATGTTCCATCATAGTTCAGATAGTTAACATGGTTTTTCCACTCTAAGTCATCCAGACCTAGTTCTTCTGTAGAACTGGGAAAGCTACCAAGACACATCCTTTTATACGGGGTATAAGGGAAAATATGTTACATTGCCGTGTGAGTAAGGGTTCTCCAGAGAAACAGAATCAATGTAGGGGGATGGGGTAGAAGAGAGACAGAGATAGAATGGCAAAGTGGAAATACACACACACATATACACACACACACGTATAAAGAGTTTCATTCTAGGGTATCAGCTCACGTGATTATGGAGGCTGAAAAGGCACTCAATTTGCCATCTGCACCTGGGGACCCAGGGTTACTGGTGATGTAGTTAAAAGACACATGAGTCAGAGGATCAATGGTGTAGAGTAAAAGCTGAGTTGCAGGGCCTGAAAACCAGGCATGCCAAGGGCTTCTTCCAACTGAGTCAGTCCCACAGAGAGGAAATTCAACCTTCCTCTGCCTTTGTGTTCTCTTCAGGCCTTCAAAAGATTGAGAACACCTTCCCACGTTGAGGAAGGCCATCTGTTCATCTGTTTTACTCACTCAGTTCACCAATTCAAATGCTAATCTCCTCCTGAAACACCTCCACAGGCACACCCAGAAACCACACTTTACCAGCTGCCTGGGCAATCCTGGTCAAGCTGACACACAAAAGTAACCATCACAACCGCCCAACCCAAGAGTTAGGGATTGATATATACATTCTATTGTATTTAAATAGGTGAGCAACAAGGGCCTACTATGTAGCACAGGGAATTAAACTCAATACTCCGTAATAATCTAAATGGGAAAAGAATCTGAGAAAGTAGATTGTAAGTATATGTATATCTGACTCACGGTGCTGTACATCTGAAACTAACACAACATTGTTAATCAATTATGCTCCAATATAAAATAAAATTTAAAGGCTGCTCTCTCCTTTTGAGATGGCCCACATTCTGTCTGTGGAGTGTGTTTCTAAATAAATATACTTCTTAAAACAAAAACAGAACAAAATCCTAAAAAATCTATGGTTACCCAGCCATGAAACTGCTTTCTCTTTAGGACTTGACCGCAGTCCCATGTTGCTGTTCAACCAGTCACTATGCTACGGTATATAGTTAACTTTTTATAGTTTTCCATGGCCATGTGTATACCTCTTGTCCTGGTGTAGACTTATATCTGTTTTTCACTCTCTCTCCCTCTTTAATCAGTATAATACCATATGCCTTAGCCTGTTCCATGAATTTAGCCTACTGTGTCTTAGCCAGGGCCCTTTTGTCACTCCCAAGGGGCCCACCAAATTGTAAGACACAGAGTTGTGTCCTTGGAGAACCAAAGGAATCTGGTAAGAAACCAATGGAGTACTTCTGCATATCAAGTTATTCACGTTTACCACTCTAGCTAACATTTGTTGAGCATGTACTCTGTGACAAACACCAGAACCAAGGGTTTCCCATGTAATAGTAATTACAGGAAAGATATTATTATCCCCATATTTTAGAAAAGGAAATTAAGACTTAGAGAATGAAGCAATTTGCTTAAAGTCACATAGCTTCAGTGACATTTCAGTGGTTGGGATTTGAAACTAGTTCTGTGTAAATTTACAGTGTTACGCTTTTGACAAGGGAAACATTTGTTATTATTATCAATACATTTGGGAAACAGTGGCCTCAGTGCTGTAAGAGAGCAAATATCTCAGTAGATCCCTCTGAAATTGAAAGTTGTTCAGTTGTGTCCGATTCTTTGTGACCCTATGGACTATCAGTTCAGTTCAGTCACTCAGTCATGTCTGACTCTTTGTGACCCCATGAATCGCAGCAAGCCAGGCCTCCCCGTTCATCACCATCTCCAAGAGTTCACTCAGACTCACGTCCATCGAGTCCAACCAACCATCTCATCCTGGGTCGTCCCCTTCTCCTCCTGCCCCCAATCCCTCCCAGCATCACAGTCTTTTCCAATAAGTCACCTCTTCTCATGAAATGGCCAAAGTACTGGAGTTTCAGCTTTAGCATCATTGCTTCCAAAGAAATCCCAGGGCTGATCTCCTTCAGAATGGACTGGTTGGGTCTTCTTGCAGTCCAAGGGACTCTCAAGAGTCTTCTCCAACACCATAGTTCAAAAGCATCAATTCTTTGGTGCTCAGCCTTCTTCAGAGTCCAACTCTCACATCCATACATGACTACTGGAAAAACCATAGCCTTGACTAGACGGACCTTGGTCGGCAGAGTAATGTCTCTGCTTTTGAATATACTATCTAGGTTGGTCATAACTTTTCTTCCAAGGAGTAAGCGTCTTTTAATTTCATGGCTGCAATCACCATCTGCAGTGATTTTGGAGCCCCCAAAAATAAAGTCTGACACTGTTTCCACTGTTTCCC